>JAUNZM010001884.1:0-16867 GCA_033459285.1 Clamator glandarius | reverse complement strand
GAAGGGCCCTGGGCGGCTCTAGAAGGGTCTGGGGGCATTTAGAAGGGTCCTGGTGGGCTCTAGAAGGGTCTGGGGGTTTTCAGAAGGGTCCTGGGGGCCTCTAGAAGGGTCCGGAAGCTTTTAGAAGGGTCCTGGGCGCATCTAGAAGGGTCTGGATTCTTTTAGAAGGGTCCTGGGAGGATCCAGATGGGTCTGGGTGCTTTTAGAAGGATCCGGAGAGGGTCTAGATTGGTCTGGGTGCATTTAGAAGGGTCCTGGGGGGCTCTACAAATGTCTGGAGGCTTTTAGAAGGGTCCAGGGGGCCTCTAGAAGGGTCTGGGGGCTTTTAGAAGAGTCCTGGGGGCCTCTAGAAGGGTCTGGCGGCTTTTAGAAGAGTCCTGGGGCCTCTAGAAGGGTCTGGGGGCTTTTAGAAGGGTCCTGGGGGGCTCTAGAAGGGTCTGGAGGCTTTTAGAAGGTTCCGGTGTGGCTCTAGAATGGTGTGGGGGCTTTTAGAAGGGTCCTGGGGGCATCTAGAAGGCTCTGGGGGCTTTTATAAGGGTCCTGGGGGGCTCTAGAAGGGTCTGGGTGCTTTTAGAAGGATCCGGGGAGATTCTAGAAGGGTCTGGAGGCTTTTAGAAGGGTCCTGGGGGGCTCTAGAAGGGTCTGGGGGATATTAGAAGGGTCCTGGGATGGTCTAACAAGGGTCTGGGTTGTTTTAGAAGGGTCCTGCGGGTCTCTAGAAGGGTCTGGGGGCTTTTAGAAGGGTCCTTGGGGGCTCTAGAAGGGTCTGGGGACCATTAGAGGGGCCCTAGGGGCCTCTAGAAGGGTCTGGGGGCTTTTAGAAGGGTCCTGGTAGTCTGTAGAAGGGTCTGGGTGCATTTAGAAGTGTCCCGCGGGTCTCTAGAAGGGTCTGGGGGCTTTTAGAATGGTCCTTGGGGGCTCTAGAAGGGTCTGGGGACCACTAGAGGGGCCCTGGGTGCCTCTAGAAAGGTCTGGGGTATTTTAGAAGGGTCCTGGGGAGATCTAGAAGGGTCTGGGGGCTTTTAGAAGGGTCCTGGGAGACTCTAGAAGGGTCTGGGGGCATTTAGAAGGTCCTGCGTGTTTCTAGAAGGGTCTGAGGGCTTTTAGAAGGGTCCTGTGGGGCTCTAGAAGGGTCTGGCGGCTTTTAGAAGGGTCCTGGGGGGCTCTAGAAGGGTGTGAGAGCTTTTAGAATGGTCCTGGGTGCATCTAGAAATCTCTGGGTGCTTTTAGAAGGGTCCTGGGGGCCTCTAGAAGTGTCTGAGGAGTTGTAGAAGGGTCCGGGGAGGCTCTAGTAGGGTCTGGGTGCTTTTAGAAGGATCCGGTTAGGGTCTAGAAGGGTCTGGGGCTTTTAGAAGGGTCCTGTGGAGCTCTAGAAGGGTCTGGGGTCTTTTAGACTATTCCTGGGGGGCTCTAGAAGGCTCTGGGTCCTTTTAGAAGAGTCCTGGGGAGCTCTAGAAGGGTCTGGGGCTTTCAGAATGATCCTGGGGGTCGCTAGAAGTGTCTGGGTGTATTTGGAAGGGTCTTGGGGAGCTCTAGAAGGGTCTGGGGGCTTTCAGAAGGGTCTTGGGGGCATGTAGAAGGGTCTGGAGGCTTTTAGAAGGGTCCTGGAGCGCTCTAGAAGGGTCTGGGGGCATACAGAACGGTCCTGGTGGCCTCTAGAAGGGACTGGATGCTTTTAGAAGGGTCCTGGGGGGCTCTAGATGGGTCTGGGTGCATTTAGAAGGGTCCTGGGGGGATCTAGATGGGTCTGGGGGCTTTTAGAAGGATACGTGGAATTTCTAGAAGGGTCTGGGGGCTTTTAGAAGGGTCCTGGGTTGCTCTAGAAGGGTCTGGAGGCTTTTAGAAGGGTCCTGCGGGTCTCTAGAAGGATCTGGGGGCTTTTAGAAGGGTCCTGGGAGGCTCTAGAATGGTCTGATGGATTTTAGAAGGGTCCTGGGAGGTTCTAGAAGGGTCTGGGTGCTTTTAGAAGGAACCGGGGAGGGTCTAGAATGGTCTGGGTGGTTTTAGAATGGTCCTGGGGGGTTCTAGAAGGGTCTGGGGGATTTTAGAAGGATCCTGGGGGGCTCTAGAAGGGTCTGAGGGCTTTTAGAATGGTCCTGGGGAGCTCTAGAAGGGTCTGGGTGCATTTAGAAGGGCCCTGGACTTCTCTAGAAGGGTCTGGGGGCTTTTAGAAGAGTCCTGGGGGGCTCTAGAATGGTCTGGGGTCTTTTAGAAGGGTCCTGGGCGCATCTAGAAGGGTCTGGGGGCTTTCAGAAGGGTCCTGGGAGGCTCTAGAAGTGTCTGAGGGCTTTTAGAATGGTCCTGGGGGGCTCTAGAAGGGTCTGGGGGCATTTAGAAGTGTCCTGGGGGGCTCTAGAAGGGTCTGGGGGATTTTAGAAGGATCCTGGGGGCCTCTAGATAGGTCTGGGGGCATTTAGAAGGGTCCTGCGGGTCTCTAGAAGGGTCTGGGGGCTTTTAGAAGGGTCCTTGGGGCTCTAGAAGGGTCTGGGGACCATTAGAGGGGCCCTAGGGGCCTCTAGAATGGTCTGGGGTCTTTTAGAATGGTCCCTTGGGGGCTCTAGAAGGGTCTGGGGACCACTAGAGGGGCCCTGGAGGCCACTAGAAGAGTCTGGGGTATTTTAGAAGGGTCCTGGGGAGCTCTAGAAGGGTCTGGGGGCTTTTAGAAGGGTCCTGGGAAACTCTAGAAGGGTCTGCGGGCATTTAGATGGGTCCTGCGGGTATCTAGAAGGGTCTGGGAGCTTTTAGATGGGTCCTGGGGGGCTCTAGAATGGTCTGAGGTATTTTATAAGGGTCCTGGGAGGCTTTAGAAGGGTCTGGGTGCTTTTAGAAGGATCCAGGGAGGGTCTAGAAGGGTCTGGGGACTTTTAGAAGGGTCCTGGGGGGCTCTAGAAGGGTCTGGGGGCTATTAGATGGATCCAGGGATCGTCTACAAGGGTCTGGGTTCTTTTAGAAGGGTCCTGCGGGTCTCTAGAAGGGTCTGGGGGCTTTTAAAAGGGTCCTTGGGGGCTCTTGAAGGGTCTGGGGGCTTTTAGAATGGTCCTTGGGGGCTCTAGAAGGGTCTGGGGACCACTAGAGGGGCCCTGGGGACCTCTAGAAGGGTCTTGGGTATTTTAGAAGGGTCCTGGGGAGCTCTAGAAGGGTCTGGGGGCTTTTAGAAGGGTCCTGGAAAACTCTAGAAGGGTCTGGGGGCATTTAGATGGGTCCTGCGGGTCTCTAGAAGTGTCTGGGAGCTTTTAGAAGGGTCCTGGGGGGCTCTAGAAGGGTCTGGCGGCTTTTAGAAGGGTCCTGGTCGGCTCTAGAAGGGTGTGAGGGCTTTTAGAATGGTCCTGGGGGCATCTAGAAGTCTCTGGGGGCTTTTATAAGGGTCCTGTGGGGCTCTAGAATGGTCTGAGGGATTTTATAATGGTCCTGGGAGGCTCTAGAAGGGTCTGGGTGCTTTTAGAAGGATCCGGGGAGGGTCTATAAGGGTCTGGGGACTTTTAGAAGGGTCCTGGGGGGCTCTAGAATGGTCTGGGGGCTTTTAGAAGGGTCCTTGGGGGCTCTAGAAGGGTCTGGGGACCATTAGAGGGGCCCTAGGGGCCTCTAGAAGGGTCTGGGGGATTTTAGAAGGGTTCTGGGGAGCTCTTGATGGGTCTGGGGACTTTTAGAATGGTCCTTGGGGGTTCTAGAAGGGTCTGGGGACCATTAGAGGGGCCCTGGGGACCTCTAGAAGGGTCTGGGGTATTTTAGACGGGTCCTGGGGAGCTCTAGAAGGGTCTGGGGGCTTTTAGAAGGGTCCTGGGAGAATCTAGAAGGGTCTGGGTGCATTTAGAAGGGTCCTGCGGGTCTCTAGAATCGTCTGGGGTCTTTCAGAAGGGTCCTGAGGGGCTCTAGAAGGGTCTGGGGGGCTATTAGAAGGGTTCTTGGGGCCTCTAGAAGGGTCTGGGGGCGTTTAGAAGGGTCCTGGGAGGCTCTACAAATGTCTGGAGGGTTTTAGAATGGTCCTGGGGGCATCTAGAAGCGTCTATGGGCTTTTAGATTGATCCGGGGAGGCTCTAGAAGGGTCTGGCGGATTTTAGAAGGGTCCTGGGGTCCTCTAGAAGGGTCTGGGGGCATTTAGAATGATACGGGGAGGATCTAGAAGGGTCTGGGGGCTTTTAGAAGGGTCCTGGGGGCTCTAGAAGGGTCTGAAGTCTTTGAGAATGGTCCTGGGGGGCTCTAGAAGGGTCTGGGGGCTTTTAGAAAGATCCGGGGAGGGTCTAGAAAGGTCTGGGAGGTTTTAGAAGGGTCCTGGGGTTCTCTAGAAGGGTCTGGGTGCTTTTACACGGGCCCTGGGCTCTCTAGAAGTGTCTGAGGGCATTTAGAAGAGTCCTGAGGGGCTCTAGAATCGTCTGGGGTCTTTTAGAAGGGTCCTGGGGTGTTCTAGAATGGTCTGGGGGATTTTAGAAGGGTCCTGCGGTCCTCTAGAATAGTCTGGATGCTTTTAGAAGGGTCCTGGGGGGCTCTACAAGGGTCTGGGGGCATTTAGAAGTGTCCTAGGGGGCTCTAGAAGGGTCTGGGGGATTTTAGAAGGGTCCTGGGGGCCTCTAGAATTGTCTGGGTGCTTTTAGAATGGTCCTAGGTGGCTATAGAAGGGTCTGGGGGCTTTTAGAAGGGTCCTGCGTGTCTCTAGAAGGGTCTGGGGACCATTAGAGGGGCACTGGGAGCCTCTAGAATGGTCTGGGTGATTTTAGAAGGGTCCTCGGGAGGTCTAGAATTGTCTGGGGGCTTTTAGAAAGGTCCTGGGAGGCTCTAGAAGGGTCTGGGGGCTTTTATAAGAGTCCTGCGTGTCTCTAGAAGGGTCTGGGGGCTTTTAGAAGGGTCCTTGGGGGCTCTAGAAGGGTGTGGGGACCACTAGAGGAGCCCTGGGGGCCTCTAGAGGGGTCTGGGGTATTTTAGAAGGGTCCTGGGGAGCTCTAGAAGGGTCTGGGGGCTTTTAGAAGGGTCCTGGGAGACTCTAGAAGGGTCTGGGGGCATTTAGAAGGGTCCTGCGGGTCTCTAGAAGGGTCTGGGGGCTTTTAGAAGGGTCCTGGGGTGCTCTAGAAGGGTGTGAGTGCTTTTAGAATGGTCCTGGGGGCATCTAGAAGGCTCTGGGGGCTTTTAGAAGTGTCCTGTGGGCCTCTAGAAGTGTCTGAGGGATTTTAGAAGGGTCCTGGGAGGCTCTGGAATGGTCTGGGTGCTTTTAGAAGGATTCGGGGAGGGTCTAGAAGAGTCTGGGGGCATTTAGAAGGGTCCTGTGGGGCTCTAGAAGGGTCTGGGTGCTTTTAGAAGGGTCCTGGGGGGCTCTAGAAGGGTCTGGGTGCTTTTAGAAGGGTCCTGGGGAGCTCTAGAAGGGTCTGGGGTCTTTTAGAAGGGTCCTGGGTGGCGCTAAAAGTGTCTGGGTGCATTCAGAAGGGTCCTGGGGAGCTGTAGAAGGGTCTGGGGGCTTTCAGAAGGGTCCTGGGGGCCTCTAGAAGGGTCTGGAGGCTTTTAGAATAGTTCTGGGGGGGTCTAGAAGGGTCTGGGGTAGTTTAGATAGGTCCTGGGGAGCTCTAGAAGGGTCTGGGTGCTTTTAGAAGGGTCCTGGGAGACTCTAGAAGGGTCTGAGTGCTTTTAGAAGGGTCCTTCGGGTCTCTAGAAGGGTCTGGGTTCTTTTAGAATGGTCCTGGGGGGCTCTAGAAGGGTGTGAGGGATTTTAAAAGGGTACTGGGAGGCTCTAGAAGGGTCTGGTTGCTTTTAGAAAGATTCGGGGAGGGTCTAGAAGGGTCTGGGGGCTTTTAGAAGGGTCCTGGGGGCATCTAGAAGGGTCTGGAGGCTTTTAGAAGAGTTCTGGGGAGCTCTAGAAGGGTCTGGGGGCATTCAGAATGGTCCTGGGGGCCTCTAGAAGGGTCTGGAGTCTATTAGAAGAGTCCTGGGGGGCTCTAGATGGGTCTGGGGTCATTTAGAAGGGTCCTGGGGGGCTCTAGAAGGGTCTGGGGGCTTTCAGAAGTGTCCTGGGGGGCTCTAGAAGGGTCTGGGGGCTTTTAGAAGGGTCCTGGGTCATCTAGAATGGTCTGGGGGCTTTTAGAAAGGTCCTGGGAGGATCCAGATGGGTCTGGGTGGTTTTAGAAGGATCCGGTGATGGTCTAGAAGGGTCTGGGTGCTTTTAGAAGGGTCCTGGGGGGCTCTACAAATGTCTGGAGGATTTTAGAAGGATCCGGGGAGGCTCTAGAAGTGTCTGGCGGCTTTTAGAAGGGTCCTTGGGAGCTCTAGAAGGGTCTGGGTGCTTTCAGAAGGGTCCTGGGGGCCTCTAGAAGGGTCTGGGTGCTTTCAGAAAGGTCCTGGGTGGCTCTAGAAGGGTCTGGGGGCTTTTAGAAGGGTCCTGTGGGGCTGTAGAAGGGTCTGGGGGCTTTTAGATTGGTCCTGGGGGGCTCTAGAAGGGTCCGGGGGCTTTTAGAATGGTCCTTGGAGGCTCTAGAAGGGTCTGGGTGCTTTTAGAAGGGTCCTGGGGGGCTCTAGAAGGGTCTGGGGTCTATTAGAAGGATCCGGGGAGGGTCTAGAAGGCTCTGTGGGCATTTAGAAGGGTTATTGGTGGCTCTAGAAGGGTCTGGGGACCATTAGAGGAGCCCTGGGGTCCTCTAGAAGGGTCTGGGGGATTTTAGAAGGGTCCTGAGGAGCTCTAGAAGGGTCTGGGGGCTTTTACAAGGGTCCTGGGGGAATCTAGAAGGGTCTGGGGGCTTTTAGAAGGGTCCTGCGTGTCTCTAGAAGGGTCTGGGGACCATTAGAGGGGCACTGGGAGCCTCTAGAATGGTCTGGGTGATTTTAGAAGGGTCCTCGGGAGGTCTAGAATTGTCTGGGGGCTTTTAGAAAGGTCCTGGGAGGCTCTAGAAGGGTCTGGGGGCTTTTATAAGAGTCCTGCGTGTCTCTAGAAGGGTCTGGGGGCTTTTAGAAGGGTCCTTGGAGGCTCTAGAAGTGTGTGGGGACCACTAGAGGAGCCCTGGGGGCCTCTAGAGGGGTCTGGGGTATTTTAGAAGTGTCCTGGGGAGCTCTAGAAGGGTCTGGGGGCTTTTAGAAGGGTCCTGGGAGACTCTAGAAGGGTCTGGGGGCATTTAGAAGGGTCCTGGGGTGCTCTAGAAGGGTCTGGGGGCTTTTAGAAGGGTCCTGGGTTGCTCTAGAAGGGTGTGAGTGCTTTTAGAATGGTCCTGGGGGCATCTAGAAGGCTCTGGGGGCTTTTAGAAGTGTCCTGTGGGCCTCTAGAAGTGTCTGAGGGATTTTAGAAGGGTCCTGGGAGGCTCTGGAATGGTCTGGGTGCTTTTAGAAGGATTCGGGGAGGGTCTAGAAGAGTCTGGGGGCATTTAGAAGGGTCCTGTGGGGCTCTAGAAGGGTCTGGGTGCTTTTAGAAGGGTCCTGGGGGGCTCTAGAAGGGTCTGGGTGCTTTTAGAAGGGTCCTGGGGAGCTCTAGAAGGGTCTGGGGTCTTTTAGAAGGGTCCTGGGTGGCGCTAAAAGTGTCTGGGTGCATTTAGAAGGGTCCTGGGGAGCTGTAGAAGGGTCTGGGGGCTTTCAGAAGGGTCCTGGGGGCCTCTAGAAGGGTCTGGAGGCTTTTAGAAGAGTTCTGGGGGGCTCTAGAAGGGTCTGGGGGCATTCAGAAGGGTCCTGGGGGCCTCTAGAAGGGTCTGGATGCTTTTAGAAGAGTCCTGGGGGGGTCTAGAAGGGTCTGGGGACATTTAGAATGGTCCTGGGGAGCTCTAGAAGGGTCTGAGTGCTTTTAGAAGGGTCCTTCGGGTCTCTAGAAGGGTCTGGGTTCTTTTAGAATGGTCCTGGGGGGCTCTAGAAGGGTGTGAGGGATTTTAAAAGGGTCCTGGGAGGCTCTAGAAGGGTCTGGTTGCTTTTAGAAGGATTCGGGGAGGGTCTAGAAGGGTCTGGGGGCTTTTAGAATGGTCCTGGGGGCATCTAGAAGGGTCTGGAGGCTTTTAGAAGAGTTCTGGGGGGGCTCTAGAAGGGTCTGGGGGCATTCAGAAGGGTCCTTGGGGCCTCTAGAAGGGTCTGGAGTCTATTAGAAGAGTCCTGGGGGGCTCTAGATGGGTCTGGGTTCATTTAGACAGGTTCTGGGGGGCTCTAGAAGGGTCTGGGGGCTTTCAGAAGTGTCCTGGGGGGCTCTAGAAGGGTCTGGGGGCTTTTAGAAGGGTCCTGGGAGACTCTAGAAGGGTCTGAGTGCTTTTAGAAGGGTCCTTCGGGTCTCTAGAAGGGTCTGGGTTCTTTTAGAATGGTCCTGGGGGGCTCTAGAAGGGTGTGAGGGATTTTAAAAGGGTCCTGGGAGGCTCTAGAAGGGTCTGGTTGCTTTTAGAAAGATTCGGGGAGGGTCTAGAAGGGTCTGGGGGCTTTTAGAAGGGTCCTGGGGGCATCTAGAAGGGTCTGGAGGCTTTTAGAAGAGTTCTGGGGGGCTCTAGAAGGGTCTGGGGGCATTCAGAAGGGTCCTGGGGGGCTCTAGAAGGGTCTGGGTGCTTTTAGAAGGGTCCTGGGTCATCTAGAATGGTCTGGGGGCTTTTAGAAAGGTCCTGGGAGGATCCAGATGGGTCTGGGTGGTTTTAGAAGGATCCGGTGATGGTCTAGAAGGGTCTGGGTGCTTTTAGAAGGGTCCTGGGGGGCTCTACAAATGTCTGGAGGATTTTAGAAGGATCCGGGGAGGCTCTAGAAGTGTCTGGCGGCTTTTAGAAGGGTCCTTGGGAGCTCTAGAAGGGTCTGGGTGCTTTCAGAAAGGTCCTGGGTGGCTCTAGAAGGGTCTGGGGGCTTTTAGAAGGGTTCTGTGGGGCTGTAGAAGGGTCTGGGGGCTTTTAGATTGGTCCTGGGGGGCTCTAGAAGGGTCCGGGGGCTTTTAGAATGGTCCGTGGAGGCTCTAGAAGGGTCTGGGTGCTTTTAGAAGGGTCCTGGGGGGCTCTAGAAGGGTCTGGGGTCTATTAGAAGGATCCGGGGAGGGTCTAGAAGGCTCTGTGGGCATTTAGAAGGGTTATTGGTGGCTCTAGAAGGGTCTGGGGACCATTAGAGGAGCCCTGGGGTCCTCTAGAAGGGTCTGGGGGATTTTAGAAGGGTCCTGAGGAGCTCTAGAAGGGTCTGGGGGCTTTTACAAGGGTCCTGGGGGTATCTAGAAGGGTCTGGGGGCTTTTAGAAGGGTCCTGCGTGTCTCTAGAAGGGTCTGGGGACCATTAGAGGGGCACTGGGAGCCTCTAGAATGGTCTGGGTGATTTTAGAAGGGTCCTCGGGAGGTCTAGAATTGTCTGGGGGCTTTTAGAAAGGTCCTGGGAGGCTCTAGAAGGGTCTGGGGGCTTTTAGAAGAGTCCTGGGGGGCTCTAGAAGGGTCTGAGGTCTATTAGAAGGATCCGGGGAGGGTCTAGAAGGGTCTGGGGGCATTTAGAAGGGTTATTGGTGGCTCTAGAAGGGTCTGGGGACCATTAGAGGAGCCCTGGGGTCCTCTAGAAGGGTCTGGGGGCTTTTAGAAGGGCCCTGGAGGACTCTAGAAGGCTCTGGGTTCTTTGAGAAGGGTCCTCGGGAGGTCTAGAATTGTCTGGGGGCTTTTAGAAAGGTCCTGGGAGGCTCTAGAAGGGTCTGGGGGCTTTTAGAAGAGTCCTGCGTGTATCTAGAAGGGTCTGGGGGCTTTTAGAAGGGTCCTTGGGGGCTCTAGAAGGGTGTGGGGACCACTAGAGGAGCCCTGGGGGCCTCTAGAGGGGTCTGGGGTATTTTAGAAGTGTCCTGGGGAGCTCTAGAAGGGTCTGGGGGCTTTTAGAAGGGTCCTGGGAGACTCTAGAAGGGTCTGGGGGCATTTAGAAGGGTCCTGCGGGTCTCTAGAAGGGTCTGGGGGCTTTTAGAAGGGTCCTGGGGGGCTCTAGAAGGGTCTGGGGGCTTTTAGAAGGGTCCTGGGGTGCTCTAGATGGGTGTGAGGGCTTTTAGAATGGTCCTGGGGGCATCTAGAAGGCTCTGGGGGCTTTTAGAAGTGTCCTGTGGGCCTCTAGAAGTGTCTGAGGGATTTTAGAAGGGTCCTGGGAGGCTCTGGAATGGTCTGGGTGCTTTTAGAAGGATTCGGGGAGGGTCTAGAAGAGTCTGGGGGCATTTAGAAGGGTCCTGTGGGGCTCTAGAAGGGTCTGGGTGCTTTTAGAAGGGTCCTGGGGGGCTCTAGAAGTGTCTGGGTGCTTTTAGAAGGGTCCTGGGGAGCTCTAGAAGGGTCTGGGGTCTTTTAGAAGGGTCCTGGGTGGCGCTAAAAGTGTCTGGGTGCATTTAGAAGGGTCCTGGGGAGCTGTAGAAGGGTCTGGGGGCTTTCAGAAGGGTCCTGGGGGCCTCTAGAAGGGTCTGGAGGCTTTTAGAAGAGTTCTGGGGGGCTCTAGAAGGGTCTGGGGGCATTCAGTAGGGTCCTGGGGGCCTCTAGAAGGGTCTGGATGCTTTTAGAAGAGTCCTGGGGGGCTCTAGATGGGTCTGGGGACATTTAGAATGGTCCTGGGGGGCTCTAGAAGGGTCTGGGGGAGTTTAGATAGGTCCTGGGGAGCTCTAGAAGGGTCTGGGTGCTTTTAGAAGGGTCCTGGGAGACTCTAGAAGGGTCTGAGTGCTTTTAGAAGGGTCCTTCGGGTCTCTAGAAGGGTCTGGGTTCTTTTAGAATGGTCCTGGGGGGCTCTAGAAGGGTGTGAGGGATTTTAAAAGGGTCCTGGGAGGCTCTAGAAGGGTCTGGTTGCTTTTAGAAGGATTCGGGGAGGGTCTAGAAGGGTCTGGGGGCTTTTAGAAGGGTCCTGGGGGCATCTAGAAGGGTCTGGAGGCTTTTAGAAGAGTTCTGGGGGGCTCTAGAAGGGTCTGGGGGCATTCAGAAGGGTCCTGGGGGCCTCTAGAAGGGTCTGGAGTCTATTAGAAGAGTCCTGGGGGGCTCTAGATGGGTCTGGGGTCATTTAGAAGGGTCCTGGGGGGCTCTAGAAGGGTCTGGGGGCTTTCAGAAGTGTCCTGGGTCATCTAGAATGGTCTGGGGGCTTTTAGAAAGGTCCTGGGAGGATCCAGATGGGTCTGGGTGGTTTTAGAAGGATCCGGTGATGGTCTAGAAGGGTCTGGGTGCTTTTAGAAGGGTCCTGGGGGGCTCTACAAATGTCTGGAGGATTTTAGAAGGATCCGGGGAGGCTCTAGAAGTGTCTGGCGGCTTTTAGAAGGGTCCTTGGGAGCTCTAGAATGGTCTGGGTGCTTTCAGAAGGGTCCTGGGGGCCTCTAGAAGGGTCTGGGTGCTTTCAGAAAGGTCCTGGGTGGCTCTAGAAGGGTCTGGGGGCTTTTAGAAGGGTCCTGTGGGGCTGTAGAAGGGTCTGGGGGCTTTTAGATTGGTCCTGGGGGGCTCTAGAAGGGTCCGGGGGCTTTTAGAATGGTCCTTGGAGGCTCTAGAAGGGTCTGGGTGCTTTTAGAAGGGTCCTGGGGGGCTCTAGAAGGGTCTGGGGTCTATTAGAAGGATCCGGGGAGGGTCTAGAAGGCTCTGGGGGCATTTAGAAGGGTTATTGGTGGCTCTAGAAGGGTCTGGGGACCATTAGAGGAGCCCTGGGGTCCTCTAGAAGGCTCTGAGGGATTTTAGAAGGGTCCTGAGGAGCTCTAGAAGGGTCTGGGGGCTTTTACAAGGGTCCTGGGGGAATCTAGAAGGGTCTGGGGGCTTTTAGAAGGGTCCTGCGTGTCTCTAGAAGGGTCTGGGGGCTTTTAGAAGGGCCCTGGAGGACTCTAGAAGGCTCTGGGGTCTTTGAGAAGGGTCCTAGGGGGCTCTAGAAGGGTCTGGGTGTTTTTAGAAGGTTCCTGGGGTGCTCTAGAAGGGTCTGGGAGCTTTTAGAAGGGTCCTGGGAGACGCTAGAAGGGTCTGAGGGCTTTTAGAAGGGTCCTGTAGGGTCTCTAGAAGGGTCTGGGGGCTTTTAGAAGGGTCGTGCAAGGCTCTAGAAGGGTCTGGGGGCTTTTAGAATGGTCCTGGGGGGCTCTAGAAGGGTCAGGGTGCTTTTAGAAGGGTCCTGCGTGGCTCTAGAAGTTTCTGGGTGCTTTTAGAATGGTCCTGGGAGGCTCTAGAAGGGTCTGGGGGCTTTTTGAAGGGTCCAGGGGGCCTCTAGAAAGCTCTGGGGGCTTTTAGAAGGGTCCTGGGGGCCTCTAGAAGGGTCTAGGTGCTTTTAGAAGGGTCCTGGGTGGCTCTAGAAGGGTCTGGGGGCTTTTAGAATGGTCCTGTGGGGCAGTAGAAGGGTCCTGGGGGGCTCTGGTAAGGGTCCGGGGGCTTTCAGAAGGGTCCGTGGAGGCTCTAGAAGGGTCTGGGGGCTTTTAGAAGGGTCCTGGGGGGCTCTAGAAGGGTCTGGGGGCTATTAGAATGATCCTGGGAGGGTCTAGAAGGGTCTGGGAGCTTTTAGAAGGGTCCTTGGGGGCTATATAAGGGTCTGGGGACCATTAGAGGGGCACTGGGGTCCTCTAGAAGGGTCTGGGAGATTTTAGAAGGGTCCTGGGGAGCTCTAGAATTGTCTGGGAGCTTTTAGAAGGGTCCTGGAAGGCTCTAGAATGGTCTGGGGTCTTTTAGAAGGGTCCTGCGTGTCTCTAGAAGGGTCTGGAGGCTTTTAGAATGGTCCTTGGGGGCTCTAGAATGGTCTGGGGACCATTAGAGGAGCCCTGGGGGCCTCTAGAAGGTTCTCGGGGAGTTTAGAATGGTCCTGGGCAGCTCTAGAAGGGTCTGGGGGCTTTTTGAAGGGTCCTGGTAGACTCTAGAAGGGTGTGGGGGCATTTAAAAGGGTCCTGCGGGTCTCTAGAAGGGTCTGGGGGCTTTTAGAAGGGTCCTGGGGGGCTCTAGAAGTGTCTGCGGCCTTTTAGAAGGGTCCTGGGAGGTTCTAGAATGGTCTGGGCGCTTTTAGAAGGATTCGGGGTGGGTCTAGAATGGTCTGGGGGCTGTTAGAAGTGTCCTGGGGGGCTCTAGAAGGGTCTGGGTGCTTTTAGAAGGGTCCTGGGGGGTCTAGAAGTGTCTGGGGACTTTTAGAAGGGTCCTGGGGAGCGCTAGAAGGGTCTGGGGGCTTTTAGAAGGGTCCTGGGTGGCGCTAGAAGTGTCTGGGTGCATTTAGAAGGGTCCTGGGTTGCTCTAGAAGGGTCTGGGCGCTTTCAGAAGGGTCCTGAGGGCCTCTGGAATGGTCTGGGGTCTTTTAGAAGAGTCCTGGGGGGCTCTAGAAGGGTCTGGGGGCATTCAGAAGGGTCCTGGGGGCCTCTAGAAGGGACTGGAGGCTTTTAGAAGAGTCCTGGGGTGCTCTAGATGGGTCTGGGGGATTTAGAAGCGTCCTGGGGGGCTCTGGAAGGGTCTGGGGGAGTTTAGAATGGTCCTGGGGAGCTCTAGAAAGGTCTGGGTGCTTTTAGAAGGGTCCTGGTAGACTCTCGAAGGGTCTGAGTGCTATTAGAAGGGTCCTGCGGGTCTCTAGAAGGGTCTGGGGGCTTTTAGAAGGTTCCTGGGGGGCTCTAGAAGGCTGTGAGTTCTTTTAGAATTGTCCTGGGGGCATCTTGAAGGCTCTGGGGTATTTTAGAAGGGTCCTGCTGTCCTCTAGAAGTGTCTGAGGGATTTTGAAGGGTCCTGGGAGGCTCTAGAAGGGTCTGGTTGCTTTTAGGAGTGTCCGTGGAGGCTCTAGAAGGGTCTGGGGCCTTTTAGAAGGGTCCTGGGGGGCTCTAGAAGGGTCTGGGTGCTATTAGAAGGATCCGGGGAGGGTCTAGAAGGCTCTGGGGGCTTTTAGAAGGGTCCTTGGGGGCTCTAGAAGGGTCTGGGGACCATTAGAGGAGCCCTGGCGGCCTCTAGAAGGGTCTGGGGGGTTTTAGAAGGGTCCTGGGGAGCTCTAGAAGGGTCTGGGTTCTTTTAGAAGGGTCCTGGGGGAATATAGAAGGGTCTGGGGGCTTTTAGAAGGGTCCTGCGGGTCTCTAGAAGGGTCTGGGTGCTTTTAGAAGGGTCCTGGAGGAATCTAGAAGGGTCTGGGGTCTTTGAGAAGGGTCCTAGGGGGCTCTAGAAGGGTCTGGGTGCTTTTAGAATTGTCCTGGGAGACTCTGGAAAGGTCTGAGGGCTTCTAGAAGGGTCCTGTAGGGTCTCTAGAAGGGTTTGGGTGCTTTTAGAAGGGTCCTGTGGGGCTCTAGAAGGGTCTGGGGGCATTTAGAAAGGTCCTGGGAGGCTCTAGAAGGGTCTGGTTGCTTTTAGAATGGCCCTGGGAGGCTCTAGAAGGGTCTGGGGGCTTTTAGAATGGTCCTGCGGGGCTCTAGAATGCTCTGGGGGCTTTTAGAAGAGTCCTGGGTGGCTTTAGAAGAGTGTGAGTGCTTTTAGAAGGGTCCTGGGGGCATCTAGATGGCTCTGGGGACTTTTAGATGGGTCCTGGGGGCCTCTAGGTGGGTCTGAGGATTTTTAGAATGGTCCTGGGAGGCTCTAGAAGTGTCTGGGTGATTTTAGAAGGGCCCTGGGTGGCTCTAGAATGGTCTGGTTGCTTTTAGAAGGGTCCTGGTGGGCTCTAGAAGGGTCTGGGTGCTTTTAGAAATGTCCTGGGTGGCTCTAGAATGGTCTGGGGGCATTTACAAGGATCTTGGGGGCCTCTAGAAGGGTCTGGGAGCTTTTAGAAGGGTTCTGGGTGGCTCTAGAATGGTCTGGGGGCTTTTAGAAGCGTCCTGGGGGGCTCTAGAAGGGTGTGGTTGCTTTTAGAAGGGTCCTGGGGGCATCTACAAGGCTCTGGGGGCTTTCAGAAGGGTCCTGGGGGCTTCTAGAAGGGTCTGAAGGATTTTAGAAGGGTCCTGGGAGGCTGTAGAAGGGTCTGGGTGGTTTTTTGAATGATCCGGGGAGGGTGTAGAAGGGTCTGGGTTCTTTTAGAAGGGTCCTGGGGGGCTCTAGAAGGGTCTGGGTGCTTTCAGAAGGGCCTGTGTGGCTGTAGAAAGGTCTGGGGGCTTTTAGATGGGTCCTGGGGGGCTCTAGAAGGGTCCGGGGGCTTTTAGAATGGTCCGTAGAGGCTCTAGAAGGGTTCGGTGGTCTTGTAGAAGGGTCCTGGGGGGCTCTAGAAGGGTCTGGGTGCTATTAGAAGGATCCAGGGAGGGTCTAGAAGGCTCTGGGGGCTTTTAGAAGGGTCCTTGGGGGCTCTAGAAGGGTCTGGGGAACATTAGAGGGGCACTGGGGTCCTCTAGAAGGGTCTGGGGATTTTAGAAGGGTCCTCGGGAGCTCTAGAATTGTCTGGGTGCTTTTAGAAGGGTCCTGGGGGGCTCTAGAAGGGTCTGGGGGCTTTTAGAAGGGTCCTGGGGAGCTCTAGATGGGTCTGGGGGCTTTTAGAAGGGTCCTGGGAAGCGCTAGAAATGTCTGGGTGCATTTTGAAGGGTCCTGGGGAGCTCTAGAAGGGTCTGGAGGCTTTTAGAAGGGTCCTGGGGGGTCTAGAAGGGTCTGGGGGCATTCAGAAGGGTCCTGGGGGCCTCTAGAAGGGTCTGGATTGTTTTAGAAGTCCTGGTGGGCTCTAGATCGGTCTGGGTGCTTTTAGAATGATCCGGGGATGGTCTAGAAGGGTCTGGGTGCTTTCAGAAGGGTCCTGGGTGCATCTAGAAGGGTCTGGGTGCTTTTAGAAGGGACCTGGGTGGCTCTAGAAGGGTCTGGGGGCTTTTAGAAGGGTTCTGTGGGGATGTAGAAGGGTCTGGGTGCTTTCAGATGGGTCCTGGGGGGCTCTAGAAGGGTCTGGGGACCATTAGAGGGGCCCTGGGGGCCTCTAGAAGGGTCTGGGGGATTTTAGAAGGGTCCTGGGGGTCTCTAGAAGTGTCTGGAGGCTTTTAGAAGGGTCCTGGGGGGCTCTAGAAGGGTGTTAGGGCTTTTAGAAGCGTCCTGGGGGCATCTAGAAGGCTCTGGGGGCTATTAGAAGGGTCCTGGGGGGCTCTAGAAAGGTCTGGGGTCTTTTAGAATGGTCTTGGGGGCTCTAGAAGGGTCTGGGTCTTTTAGAAGGGTCCTGGTGGGCTCTAGAAGGATCTGGGGACAGTTAGGAGGGTCCTGAGGGGATGTTGAATGGTCTGAGTGCTTTTAGATGGGTCCTGTAGGGCTAAAAAAGGTTCCTAACCCTATCCCTAACCCTAACTCTTACTCTAACCCTAACTCTAACACAAACCCAAACCCTAACCCTAACCCTAACCCTAAACCTAACCCTAACTCTAACCCTAACTCTAACCCTAACCCTAACCCTAACCCTAACCCTAAACTTAACTCTAACCCTAACCCTAACCCTAACCCTAACCCTAACCCTAACTCTAACCCTAACCCTAACCCTAACCCTAACCCTAACCCTAACCCTGCCTCTAACCCCTAGAAGTATCTGGGGCTTTTAGAAGAGTCCTTGAAGGATCTAGGAGGGTCTAGGGTCTCTAAAATGGTTCCTAAGGGGCTCCGGAAGGGTTTGGGGTCTTTTAGAAGGGTCCTCGGTGGCTCTAGAAGGGTCTAGGGTATTGTAGAAGGGTCCTAAGGGGGTTTAGTAGGGCCTGGGGGGCTTTATAAGATTTTGGGGGCCTTTATAAGGTTTTGGGGGGCTCTAGAAAGTCCGGGGGCTTTGAGAAGCACACTGGGGGCTCTAGACGTGTCTGGGTGCTTTTAGAAGGTTCCTGGGGGGCTCTAGAAGGGTCTGGGTGCTTCTAGAGCAAAAATTTTAATTTTGCACATTTGGGGAATTCGCAGGGCTCAGCACACCCGGAGTGCAAAGGATGAGCCTGGCCTGGGAAAAGCACCTGCTTGATCAGGGTGTCTCCCCTGCCAGCTAAGTACAAAGGACCCAGACCATTCTAGAGCCCCACAAGGACACCCCAGTTGCTCCTGGGCAGTGCAAGCCAGGAGTGAGGCATGTGCCTCGGGGAGCGGGTGGAAGAGGAGGCATAGTGCGTTGATGATGGGAAGCCCAAGGAG
>JAUNZM010001883.1:0-21531 GCA_033459285.1 Clamator glandarius | reverse complement strand
ACTCCTGGTAATGGCAAATTTATATCTGAGATAAGACAGGGAATTAGTTAAAATTACATCACAATGCAGAGGAAAAAAAGTGAGTCCTTTTGAGATTTTGTATGGAAAGACAAAAAAAATGTGAATTTGACCAGTAAATTGGGTCAAATGCCTGTGGTAAGAAGACATAATATTAAACAACTATATTTTGTCCTTGACCAAGATTTTGCTCTTGTTGCATAATTACTTTTTTTTTTTTTTTGCAAATACCCAGACCCACTGAACTGCTGGTGCATTCCCTCAGGCCTGGAGACCTGGTACTTCTGAAGATCTAAAAGAACATTTCCATGACTGAAAAGTGGAAAGGACTACACCAGATTTTGCCAACTGCTAATACTGCTGTGAAACTTGAGGGAGTCAAACCACTGTCTATAGAATATATTCTACCAGGGTCAAGGCAATACCCTTTTCTGAGTGGGCAGTGGAACCTGATGGTTTGCTGATGTTGAAGTTGAAATGGCATAAAGGAACTGTACATGGGCAGATAGAGAATACATCTGGCATTTAGATGTTATGCCATGTGTTTAGCCTGATAGTAGTAGGATATTGGTTTTATTTGTATAAGTATATTAATTTCTTTAATCCAAAGGAAAAAGAAACTAATCAGTATACTTACTTTGCAGGAAATGAATGTAATCCCTGGAGCGTCCCTTCTAATCTGCATATATAACTGGAGGAGGGGATCCTGTATTTCCAACAGGGGACAGATCCAGAAACACATGGGAAACTTAGGCCAAAGATGTGAATACTACCTCTCATTGCAACAAGAAACTCTGTTGGAGGAATTTTTAGATCTTGTCTGGTAGGAGTACTGACACCTATGAACATTTTGACTACTCTATGCTCAAAAAATTTAACATATATGTGCCAAAGTGATGCATGCGCTAACACCAAGTTACCCATAGGGTGGTGTTGCATCACAACAAACAACCCCCCCCCCCCCCCCCCCCCCCCGTACGGGACTGTCACTCCTCGCTGGCAAGGACCATTGAGATGCAGACTCTAACACAGAGGAAGCTCAAATGGCAGCTTTATTGATTGCACGGTTCCCTCTTATAGCCCTGTCCCACAAGAGGCCCTCCTTCATGGGCAGTCCCTAACCTCTACCGTCACATCCCATGTTCTTCCACATCACCGTCCCTAACTTGTTGACCTACTCCACCTACAAATCCCCCTCCCTTTGCGGGAGTAGCACACATTGAACAGCAGAGGCATGCTGCATGCCACACATACGTGCGAGGAGACACTGAAATGCACAACTCAAATCATTGGAAGCAATAATAGAAGAAGCAAAGCTGCAACACTCCATAGAATCCATTCCTTTAAACTAAATGATGCAAACCAGGCCCATACACCCTGCAAAGCATCAGCCAGCGCATCCCGTCCCCCCCCAGATTGCTCCCCGGCCACCAAGCTGTGATAGTCAGAACCGCACCCATCCCCCGTTTTACAGTGTATTATTGGTTAAAGGTAACTGTCCAGAAAGCCATTACTAACATATTAGTGGCTAAACTACTGCACATGCTAAGAAACCAAGTTACAGTAAAATTAACTATGTTGATAGTTCTCTTGAATTGTTTTTCTTTCAGCTGGTACTCGTTCCCACTGGACCAGTTCTTGTATTCCTTCCAGCTACTTATCAGAAGGCTGTCTTTTCTCCTCACTGAACTGGCCTTTGTTTATCTTTCAGTTCTCTGCTTCAAGACCTTCTTCTCTGTAAAATGTTCCCACAATTCCCCCTTTTGTTTTTTGATGACTAAAGCATTCAGGTGAAACATATGATTGACTTGATATTGTATACATTGTAACACATAGGATAATTGTTAAAGCAATTAACATCATCAAAAATAACATTCCTCCTCATTCTCGTCAACTGCTTTTGTGGTTGAGGCTTAACAGTTGTCACACAGCAACATTGTTTGATCCATCTTGCAGATGCCCAAAGTGGTCCTGTATCTGTGAAAACACAAGCATAACCTTGTCCCATGTTAGTAGCTTATACAGACCTGTCCATTGCCCATAATAACTGTTTTTCAGTAGCACTTTCACATTGTCTTGTACTTGCTCTAATTTTGACAACATGGTTTGCATATGCTTCAACATTGGAACAATTTTATCATCTCCTGCTAATTGCAAAAAAATTCATTACATATTGCACCTTCATCAGACTGTTTTGTAGTGTCTCTCCTGATTGCTAACAATATTTTTACTACTTGAGGGATATGCTCAAAAATCACATGACTTGATAAATGGATATCAATACTTCCCGGATAATCTGTTAGATCTACTTGTAAATTCAAAATATTTGCCATGCACCACTTAGCATATTTTTTGTCATTGGGATATAAATGATTGTTGAGTCTTGGCCTAATAACTGAACACTTCTTTTTCTTCCCTTGGTGATTATCATTGCAATCATTTTAAATCAAGTTACTATGTTTTGTTTCTTTGTTTGTTTTTAAGGTTGAAGTGGTAAAATATCCACTCAATAATTTGTAATGAATCATTTGAATTTTCCTCTATCTTTGGCTCAATTATCCCTAAAGGTTGTCTGCATTAGGACCCAGCAGTTGCTGACAAGTGACCCTGGAATGCAGAGTGTTCTCACAAATTCCCAGAGAGAGATAACACTGTTAACTCCTCTGGACTTCTTCAAAGCTGAAAGGAAAAAAACCCAAAACTTAGAAAGGAAGGAGAAGATGGGGGGGGGGGGGGGGGGGGGGGCGGGGGACTCACACACATACAGATGCAAGGTTAGGCTTTATCCTTTTTTTTATGTTTTGCTAGGTATTTTAAACTTTTTTCCTTCTGAAGTCTTTCATTCCAAAGATCCCCAGGTAAACCTAACTGTTTGCCGGCTTAGTGGACGTTTGAGATTGAAAGGTCCCAGAGATATATTTTCAAGATTAATCAAAACCAATTTGTAAGTCTTACAAACGTTTGAATTACTTCAAACATACACACGCACACGATCACTCATTTCTCAGCTAGCCGAATACATCCATACAACTTCTCACATATAAGGTTTTGGAATTTTACATGCCCTTGCCAGTGCATCAGCACTGAGATGCAGCTCATCATGCAGCTGCTTTGCCTTCTGCAATGCCCAGACCTTTGCTGTGGCATCTGCTCAGTCATTTCCTGCCTTATACAATGCAGGGAGCTTTTGATGAGAAGGAGAATGTATAACTGCCGCCTTTTCACTTCGAAGTTGTCCTGCTTGGCTCAGTAACATGGCCGCTTCCGTAGTGGTGAAATGCATATGGATAAGTTTGTGGCAGATGGTAAAGATGAAAGATGTACAGCGAGTCTGTGACTTTGTTTATTGGTTGATCTGCGAAGGCAAGGAGTGCCAGTTCTACCCCTTTTGCCTCCAGCCACTGTAACGAGGCCTGTGGGTCATAATGTTCAATATGCTCCCAACTGGAGCCCTGCTGCCAAGTCGCTACTGCTTTATGTGTTAGGGATGATGTGTCAGTAAAGATGGTGAGCCCATCTGCTGGAGTACTGGAAAATTTGTCTCAACATGCAGCTGCAGCATCTGAAGATGACGCGGCCATTGCAGATTCTGTCCACATTGGACAATTCCCTGGTATCCTTCCAAGGACGCTTGCAGTTCTGGTGAGAATGCAACGAGGTTGTCCCAAAGGTGATGAGTAAGAGGAGACACCAAGACATCTGGATCTTTTCCAAGAGCCATGCGTGCTGCCCATCACAGATGCAGAATAATTAGCGCTGAGAGCAATCCGATGGTGGCTACCACCGTCTTAGGGGCCTGACTTTGCCACAACAGAGGGCTAATTTCAGTGGGTGACCGCTTTTGGTATAGCACGCCTAAAACACCGCCTTTAGTAGCACACCATGTGGTGTTTACAGGAAGATCTGCCCTAATTCTCCACAATTCAGACTTTTGGATAATCTCCTCCACTTCTTGTAGCATCTTTCACTCTGTAGCTGTCAAAGAACACTGTTTCTGTTCTGAGTGCGAGTCAGCTCCTTTCAGATGTTGGTAGAAAGTGGCCATGATTTCTTCGGGAATAGGCACAAACTGACGAGCCCACTGTAGAGCTCCCAGCTGTTGCATCTGGTGCTTTGCGGCCATGTCTGGAGAGATCTCATTTTTCTGTATCCTCACCATTGTCTTGGTGATGAGTGCTTCCAAATACTGTCTCCCACTCATTGAGTCTTGACATCTGTAATATGTAAACCTCGATCTTCCAAGGTGCGAGTCACCTGTTCATATAGCTGCTCTATTCTTCCCTTATCCTTGGCAGCCAGCAGAATGTCATCCATGTAATGTAGTATATATGCATCAAATGCATGTTGTCGGATGTTGTCTAATGCACCAGATACCATTATCTGGCAGATGGTGGGGGAATTCTTCATGCCTTGTGGCAATACCGTCCATCGACATCGTTTAGCCGGGGCTTGCAAATTAGTACTGGGCACCATAAAGGCAAATTGGTCCGAATCAGCAGGGTCTAATGGTATTGAGAAAAAACAGTCTTGTACATCCAAGATGATGATTGGCCAGCCTTCCGGTATGATGGATGCTCAAGGCAGTCCCGGCTGCAGTGCTCCCATATCTTCCAATTGAGCATTCACTACTCCGAGATCATGAAGCAATCGCCACTTTCCCGTGTCTTTCTTTTTTATCATAAATACAGGTGTGTTCCAAGGACTATTAAATGGGACTATATACCCGTGACCTAGTTGCCCCTCCACTAAATTTTGCAATGTACCCAATTTTTCACTCATTCATAGTTCCAATGTCTATTCCCATTGCATTTAACACATCTCTCCCCCACAAAATTAGTGGAACGTGCACAACTAAGGGTTACAGTACAGCCATTTTAAGATGTTCTGGCTTTCCTCTTTTGTGTTAATGTTCACTTCAACATAAGAGGCTGAGTTTGTAGGGACTAAGCCAAATGTATTTCAGGGATTCTTATGGACTCAAATCCTTGTGAGCCATGCTCTACAGAGTCAGCTTGGAACACAGCAGCTTTGAACAAAATTAAATACACTATCCAGCTATCCTTTGGTATTAATACTAGTGGAAATGGTGTTCATAACATTAGTGGAAACAGCATGCATACCCTTGCTTGAATGATTCCAGTACAGCCTGCATCAATGACCTCAGGTAAAACAAAGATTCCCGACCAAATTATTGATAATCATTCTAATTACAAGGCAGTAAAGCCAACCCCAGTGGTCTTTTTAGGTTCCGTGTTATTGTGTGAAGGGCGGACGATTGCAGCTGTACTGCGATGGTGGTGATCATGTCTATCTCGGTGCCGCCTGCGGTTCTTGCTCTGAGGTGAGAGCTGCTGCTTGCCGTGCAGGCATCTGTGTTGGTACGTGCCTCCGACCTATGCTTTGCTCCTGGTTTTCTGACAACACAGTCCCATTCTTATCCCATGTTGATCTACATCAACTGGCAAAATGTTTACCCTTTCCACACAGAGGGCAGATTTTAGGCCCTCTATCCTGGCATTGCATGTGGCAGTCTCTTTTAAAATGTACTTTCTTGCTGCATCTCTAACAGAATGTATTTCTGTCCCAGATTACAGTCAGGGCAGCTGTGCTTTATAGGTAAATGATCCCAGCTGTTGTTATAGGAGTTTTCAGACCGCACCATATCTTTCTATATTTGTCATTAGGATTTTTGTCGCAGATTGCAGAATTAAGGTTTCTTTAACTGCTCAGCACATCCTTTGATCTATCTATAAACACTATACAGGGGTCATGCCTGTCTCAGCTTTCCAACATCCAGTATCTTTATAAGTGTTTCATAAAACAAAAAGCATTAAAATTGCATTATTTAAACTGTCTTGATTCTTGAACTGTTACCAACGCTGTTCAATTGAGTCATTTCCCATCGCATCTGCCAACTGTCCCCTCTGCAATGCCAAAACTGTCCGGGCCCTGCGGTGGCGGCGAGCGGCGAGCAGCCCCACCTCAGCCCAGGGTAGTGGCCCCCCCACGGCGAGCCGCTCTGCAGGAGCTGGAGGGGTGGAGGCGGAACCCCTCAGCCAGGCGGCTCTGCTCCGGAGTAGTTAGTACGTTCTCTTTTGCAGCTTTTGGAATCTCCTTTATCATTTTGTAACTAATTAGTTCTGAGCACAGACCGCTGTCACATGCACAAATCAAAGCTTGCAGTATTTCAACTTCTCCCTGCTGCTGTGCCTCCCTCCTGACTTGTGCCCATTGGTCAAAGGGACAGGGGGGAGGTGGATCAGGCTCCTTCTTGGTGTCTCTCGGACCCAGACCAAAGGGATTGTCAGCCCTCCTGTCGATTTCACACTGACACACTTCTGCCTGAGGCCCCCTGTAGCCGTTACTTCCAGCCCTAAGTCAGCCTGTGCTTGCTCTATAACCAACCTTTCCTCTCTCATTACTGTTACCAATTTCATAAGCTTTCCTACATCCACTAACTTCTTCCCGGAGCCAGACAATGCCATCTCCAGCATCTCCGGTTTCACCGCTTCCCACATAACTAAACTAAATATATCCATCGGCTGGTGAATCCAGCCCTCCCGCTGCATCCATAGGATGATCGAACACATTCTCATGGACTTCACCCGCACATCCGTACAACGACTGTATTCCTTCAGGGCCCACACAACCACTTCTAACGTCTTCTCAGCCCTGGCTACTCACGCTCCTGATGCCAGTCAGGGCCCTCCGAGTATCACATCGAGGCCACCACTTATTGCATCACAACAAACACCTCCCCTGTACCGGACTCTCACTCCTCCCCGGTGAGGACCATTGAGACACAGACTCTAATATAGCAGAAGCTCAAATGGCGGCTTTATTGATTGCACAGTTCCCTCTTATAGCCCTGTCCCTCAAGAGGCCTTCCTTCATGGGCAGTCCCTAACCTCTACCGTCACATCCCATGTTCTTTCGCATCGCTGTCCCTAACTTGTTGACCTACTCTGCCCACAGGGTGGGTTTGAACCAAACCTAAATTGGCTAAGACAACTATTTTTTTTTGTAATTGTTGGGTTTGTATTGTTAGTAACGCTTTCCTGCAGCACCATACAATTAATTCCCTTCTGTATGCCACAAAGATTTAAAAGGTGAGACTGATTTAGGAGATTCTAGATAAGTCTTAGGTGAAAATGTTACAAAAGAGTGTGAAGTGCTTTGAAAACCTACACAGGAATCAATAAAGGGCTAACATTTGTTTTTATGAAATAGAATAGTAGAACTTCTAAGTAAAAGATGAAAACACTCATAATCTGATGTAAGGACGTCTTGGGCAATGGGACCAAAGAAAGACATATTAAATCAGGACTTGTCATCAAGATTGCCAGTTTAGCAGAGAAACACAAGATACCCACCTCCAGAAGTAGGGCCCCTATTCATTGAGTGTATATAGCAGAGAACTGGTATGGTGCAATCACCTGTAACTTTTGTAATAAATTGAGTGCAGCAGCTCCTGTCACGTGTGCTTGATTTCTGGAAAGCCCCTAAGCAGTCAGACTTGTGCAACTCTGAAATAAAATCAGTCTCTCAACTTGGAGAGAGATTGACTATTTGCATGCTGGGTAATGAATCTGACTTTGACTGTCAATAATTCACGTTGAAAAAAAGTCCAGTAATAACATTCACTATTCTTACACTTCATGCGGCACTTCTTAGGCAAGTTTTCTTCCCATTGAATACATAAGAAATTTATTCAAATAACTGCAAATAGGATTGTGTAATAGGTGTCACAACTTTTCTGTTCAAAAAAAAGAGTCTAAAAGTACTCTTAAATCATCAATAAGACTATGGGTCCTTATTATAATGTAGGTGTAAAATGTTTTATTAAATATTTTTCCATTCATAACACGTTCTGGTTTGTTCTAAGGCAGAACATATTCCCTGAATTTTCAGATAAGCCTCTTTCAAAACTTCAGTTCCTGTGCCTCTATAAGTAATAAGCAGAGTAATGGGCTGTTGTGCAAAGAAGCCACTGCTCACCTGTTTCTGTGTAAATGAAGGCTATCCCAGAGTTCATGGCAAAGGGAGACACATCTGCAGGGTCCAGTAGACAGGAGAGGTGACTCAAATCTGACAAATTAATTATTCCACACCATACACATCATACTCAGCATAAAATCTTAGGTGTCACGAGGGTAAGCCCCTTTTCCTCAATGGCCAACATTCAGGGAAGACCTCACCTGTCTGTCTGCCTCGAACCTGCCTGTGTGTTTCTACATCTAGTCCCTGGATCTAGTTCCTGAGTCCAGCTCCCACCTGCTTCTCAGCCTAGTCCTGGACTTTCCATGTGCCTGTCCTGCAATGTCAGTGGCAACAAGGTGATACAAGGAGTTTGAATTGGTTTTGTATACTTATATATTTTATTATTCCCTAATAATTATTATTATCATCCTTTTATTATTATTCATATTTTATTATTATTATGTTTCATTACGGCTGTTCCAGTGTTAGTTTCCAACTTGCAAATATCTTTTTCTCTCATTTCCTTTTTCCTTATCATGGGGCAGGGGGGAGGATTTGGACTAAAAACTGTCAAATTTAAACACTGGCTTGGGGGGTGGGAGTGGGGGCACTAAACTAGGACAAGAGAAAATGAATATTTCACTCATTTCTCTATTGTTATTAGAAGCTTAATGTAATGCCATGCCTACTTTCCTGAAATGCTCTTCACACTGAAAACATTCTTATGTTAACATGAATCATACTTTCTGCAGAACAGACATCTTCCACTGAAGAAGCAAATAGACATATGTAATTCTTTGTAAGATATTTGTCCTATATTCTGAAATTATGCATCTCTCCACCTGATTTTATCTAATTCTACACTGAGTATCCTCATGCAATATACACAACTAGCTTCAAATTAAATAAATTTTATAATGGAAACAATGTTTTAAATAATCCAATTAAATGACCAATTTTCAAAGCTCAAGTGGTTATAGAAATCTGAACCAAAATGTAGCAAGGCTCTCTGATGCCAAGTTAACAGTACAGTTGAAGTGGACACATACAACATTACTTTGAACAGACTTAACTGTTTAATGTAGATGTTTTTCTAATTCTAGAATTAATTAATTAATTAATTAATTTGCGTCCTTGCCTCCTGGGACTTAATTTATTATAACATCGAGGGATGGGGGTGTGGATTTGGAGAAAACTGTTAAAATCACTAACAAACTACATTTTCCCATTAGTCTACTTGCTCTCTCTTATGAAAGGACTTAAAGTTTTTCAAGCCTTTCTTTCCAAGCGTCTTATTATTCCTTCTTCATTTCTTTTAAGCTTCAATATTTTGCATAAATTACTCTACATAGTAATAGTCAGAACTTGACTGATGCCATCTAATACAATAACTGGAACATTAAAGAGAAATAAGCACATTCAGGATCTTCACGCAATGCTTTATTCAGTATGTCCTTGGATTTGACTTCTCTTAAGTGCACCATGCCATACATCTCAATATTGCATTCAATCTTGTTGATTTCAGATATCTTCTCCAATTTATCAGATCATTTTGTATACTAATTCTACGTATTTTGAATAAAACTTTTCAAAAATCTGTGCACTGACCTTATGTCTAGATGAAACTACTTTCTTTTCCTCTGTATTTTACTGGTGTTAGACAGTATTAGTGAGTGCTAATAAAGATTTTTGATGCAATGCTTCCTCTCTGTGCACTAGACAAGTTATCCTGGCAAATAAAATAAAATCTGTTCTACACAGAAAGAATTAGACTGGCAGACCTGACATTTCAAAAATGCATACTGTGTTTTTCCTCTTGAGGGACTGCAACCATCCTTCTCAAACCATCCATTTGTTCCGAGACTGCATCTGCTTGCACAGTAATTATTCTACTGTCCTGCAGAACTGAATATCTTCAATCTCAGCTCCCCTATACTAGTCCATTTTGCCAGCTGATTTTTAAATATACACAACCAAGAAATAACATCGTCTGAGAAGGCTGAAGCTTTAAATGCCTTCTCCATATCAGTCAGATTTTTCTCTTTACTATTATAAGGATTTTTTTTCTTTACTAACCTTTTCTGTACCTCATTTGCATTTGATACTTTGACCTTTCAAGCCTTATCCTTTTCCTAGTTTGCCTATATCTTCATACTATTTAAATACTCTTTGTCTTTGTTCCATAACATCTTTTGGGGTTTTAAGTGCAGTCTTACAGATCTATTATTTTCCTGCATTTTGTCCATATCAGTATAGTTGCAGTTCATCCTTTCTTTTATTAGCAGCAAGAACTTCTGCATTTTTTTTCTCCTACAGATAGCCTTCCGTAAGTTCCTCAAGTTTGCTTAATTATACTTTTTGATGTGCCTTCATCTCTTTTTTTTTAAGAATCATAAATTTGCCTTGTGTTTTAATCTAAATTTTTATGTACTTTTTCAGTTAATAAAGACCTCCTTTCCATTTGTCGTAGTCAGATCTAAGGTATTCCTATTACTAACTTTTCAGGTAGCGACAAAAGATTTCCTACAGATGTGCTAGGTACATCTCCCGTAAATCTCAATTCAATACTCTGGACCTTCCCATCATTTGAGTAAAATATCACCAAGAGATATTCTCCACTTTCAGAATTATTTTGCAATTAGATCTGAGATTTTAGTTCTTATCAAGCAGTTGATCTTTCAGAATGGCAAGTTAAAGACTCTTACAATCTTTTTTATTGAGAGTAGAGAAGGGTGGGTGGAGATGATTCTCAATTTGTATCATATGTGTCCCTTTCTTCTCCAAACTCCCATCTTCTCACATATTTCTGTGATATGCTATATCCTTGCCAGATGTATGGCTGGGAGAAGCCACCATTCTTGTGAATCATTTCTCCTTTCCTTTCAGCACTAAGGTCTTTACAGACTATCTAGAGACCTCCCTCCCCATGTCAACTTTATTGTGTTTCATTGTCTTCTATATCGAAACCCCTCCCAAATGCAACTAAACAGTTAATACATCCCTTTCACAAAGGTTGGCACCTGAGTGCCTTCAGTGGAACTACATGGGTCCACACACATAGCAAATCAAGAATACAGTCTAATATGGATCAGCATCTTTGTTCAGTTTCATTTCTTGGTTCCAGTTCATCACATCATTATTTACAATGAGAAGGGGGCTGATGCTACAAGAGATATTTTAAAAATCAAACAAACAAAACTAAAACTACAAAAAAGCACATTATATCATAAAATGAGAAATTATAGACAGTTTAAATAAACCTCCTTTAACTGAAAAGCTTAAATCCCTATTATATCTCAAAATAATGAGATTCAGGGTGGAAGTCTGAGTTGTGTAAAAGAAGATTGAGCCTCTGGAGATCTTATGCAGAATGAATTTGCAACACGTACATGTACTTAAGGCTTAGATATCAGTCAAAAGATAAGACAGATTATAGTTTGTCTGATACGAAACATTCCCTGCCTCTGATCAGAAAAAAAAAAAAAAAAAGAAAAGAAAGAGAGGCAATGAGGATCCAGCAGGGAGCACAGAATCTCTCTTGAAGCTACTGAGTTTCAGGTCACAGCTGGACATCAACAGTACTGAGAACAGGGAAGATGGTGCTTAGAGAAAACTAATATAAAGCTTTGGTAGCAGCCTGTATCACCTAGAGGATGCTTCCTTGTAACAAAAGAAATATTTTGGTGAATTCCACTTCTATGTTTTCATTGTGCTTTTCTAACACTGCTAAATTTTCAGTTCATTACATCATTACCCTTGCTATACATCTTTCACTGCTCTGGGCTTCTATTTTGACAATTTTTTCCTCTATTTTAAACATATAAACACGTCATTCCAAATCATCCTCTTGATGACTAACTAGTTCAGTATTTCTCAGTATCAGGCCTTATATTTAAACAGCAGGGATACCATTTGAACATCAGTAACTAAGGCCTATGCTGCCATTTATTTCTCCGTCAATATAACCAGAAGAAAGGTTCATTAACTTTGAAAATGCACTGTGGTCAGGAACCATCTTTCACCAGAAGTCTAAATTAAAAAGACAATGCTTCTTAAAATAGAATTTGGTATAGTTAATTCCCAGAATTGTTATTTGAAGTTTTATGCAAATGGCATATATGCTTAGGGATTTGTACAGGCATATTTTTAACATACATAAAGGGAAATTGAGAGATCTGTTATTAAGCCTTCTACTTACTGTTGTGAATGACCCATTCCCTGCAGAGTAGGACATCACTCTCCTCCAGCACTCAGTTTATTGTGCTCAGAATTTATTGCTGAATCATAATTAAAAGTATATTTTAGAAGAAACATATATGGCATAGTGGAATAATAATGAACTATAGTCCAGATGGCATCAAGATGTGAGGCACTAAAGGACATCTCATTCATCAGAAAGTACTGTACATTAAGTTCTCAGTTAATTCTCTACTTAACTCTATCTAAAATCATGTTCCTATAGCAACTCTGAATATACAGATACGCCTGAAAGAATTATACTAGAAAGAATTCTCTTCTCTGAAGCATACATTGCAACTTAACACATCTTTGGGCATGAGTTTCCATTTAGGGACTGCCTGGAAATCCCCTTGTCTTTTCATTCAAGGGAATTACAGTCCCTGACCTATAACATCACAGGATTTTTACTAATGTGCACAAACATTTCTATCTTTGCCACACTAGGGGCAACTTTGTTATTTAAAGCCCAATCTCATCAATTTCAGTTGAAAACAACAGCAGCTACTTGATTGTAATATTAAAAACAGAAAACTAGATTGCATTTACCAAGATCCTTAGAACGGTTTTCTTTTCACAGAACATCAGAAAGATATTTTCATCATGAAAATATTGTGATGGAAAACATGATGCTTGATAAGTCAAAAATTTAATGTTTTTTTATTGTCTTTAAAAATAACTTTCTCAAACAACTGAAGTAACTAGTCTCCCTTCCTTCGTTATAACTCTTCATAGCATTAGGACATTAATATTAGGAAGGTTTTAGATACAATGTTTGAAGAAATTAAGGATTTATGGAGGTGAAAATCAATGTCACATATACCAAGCCTACAGGTTACAAGAGGCACTGGAGATATCATGTGCTGCTTGAGTTCATCTTGAGTTCTTTCATAATAGGTACCATGCTGACCCACAATATTGGCTATTGTACATAAATTGAGTCAAGATGGGTGGACTTCTAGAGTTTTCTCTAAAGGCCCCAGATACTTTGACAGATTTACAAAAATTAAATCCTGAGAAAGAATCAGTTATTTTAACATTCAGGATCTTTAAACTACCTTTTCCAACGCATCTAGCAGATCTTCAAGTGGAACAAATATTTTGAAACTGGAAAATTTGCTGCAGGCTCTGAGAAAGTAACCTCTTCTCTGTGCTGAAGAAGGTAGTTATGTTCTAGAGCAGTATTAGATCAATGAAGCTATAAACTCAAACTGCAGTCTCACAGATGCAAAATTCTTTCATCCATTCCCTGAGTCTCCTTGGAAAGTATTGCCTAGTTTGGCATTTAATCTACCAGTCCAGACCTTAAAAGAGCTCTCTGTAAAGTCTGCTGCGTAATTTTTAGGATTATGAGAAAATAAATAAATAAAGTACTAAACCATGATCTTGAACATGTCTCAGGTACATTTTAGTGCCTTTTAAGGTGATCTTGCTAGCAACATAGCTGTTAGGTGACAGTTGTCTTAGAAATATTTATTTCTGAGGAAATCAAATGATTCTGAAGCAGCATCACCTCTTATCTTATGCTTAAGATAAATTTTACTAAATTCACAGTTGAAATGTTAAGTAATGTTACATGGGTTCATGAAAGGCAGGTCCGGCCAAACTAACCTGATAGCCTTCTATGACAAAGTGACTCACCCACTGGATGAGGGAAAGGCTGTGGATGTGGTCTTCTTGGACTTCAGTAAAGCCTTTGACACAGTTTCTCACAGCATTCTGCTTCGGAAACTGTCAGCATCTGGCCTGGACAGGCACACACTCTCCTGGGTGGAAAACTGGTTGGATGGCCGGGCCCAGAGGGTGGTGGTAAAAGGAGTTAACTCCAGCTGGAGGCCGGTCACAAGTGGGGTTCCCCACGGCTTAGTGCTGAGTCCAGCCCTCGTCAATGTCTTTATCAATGACCTGGATGAAGGCATCGAGTGCATCCTAAGCATGTTTGCAGACAACATTAAGCTGGGTGGAAGTGTCAATCTGCTGGAGGGTAGGGAGGCTCTGCAAAGGGATCTAAACAGGCTGGACCCCTGGGCAGAGTCCAATGGGATGAGGTTTAACAAGACCAGGTGCAGGGTCCTACACTTGGGGCACAACAACCCTATGCAGTGCTACAGACTAGGAGAAGCCTGGCTAGAAAGTTTCCTGGAGGAGAGGGACCTGGGGATGTTGGTTGACAGCTGACTGAACATGAGCCAGCAGTGTGCCCAGGTGACCAAGAAGTCCAATGGTATCTTGGCTTGTATCCGAAATGGTGTGGCCTGCAGGTCCAGGGAGGTTATTCACCCTCTGTACTCGGCACTGGTGGGACCGCTCCTTGAATACTGTGTTCAGTTCTGGGCCCCTCATCACAAGAAGGATGTTGTGGCTCTGGAGCGAGTCCGGAGAAACGAGGCTGGTGAAGGGGCTGGAGAACAAGTCTTATGAGGAGCAGCTGAGGGAAGCGGGGTTGTTTAACCTTGGGAAGAGGAGGCTGTGGTGAGACTTTATTGCTCTCTACAACTACCTGAACGGGGGTTGTTGAGAGGAGGGTGCTGGCCTCTTCTCCCAAGTGACAGGGGACAGGACAAAAGGGAATGGCCTCAAGCTCCACCAGGGGAGGTTCAGGCTTGACATCAGAAAAAAAAAATTCACAGAAAGGGTCATTCGGCACTGGAACAGGCTGTCCAAGGAGGTGGTTGAGTCACCATCCATGGAGGTATTTAAAAGACAGGTGGATGAAATGCTGAGTGACATGGTTTAGTGGTCAATAGGAATGGTTGGGCTCAATGATCCAGTGGGTCTTTTCCAACCTAGTGATTCTATGATTCTGTAATATCAATTATTTCAAATAAAATTTAATAGTCTTGTCTTCATTATTCACACTACATACAAGAAATTATGCTAGTTAAAAAAAAAAAAGGTGAGGGGGAGGGGAAGTCCACTTCTGCAAACATTCGAGGAGGCAGACGGAGAGGAGGTGGGTTATGTATAGTTTTGGTTATAGCCCCCTGGGATAGGGGTTATGAACAAGTCCTTCTGTCAACTGCTTCTCAAAATGATTTCATTAGCATTTAGCCAGGCATAGTGTTCCCACAGAGGGCTTCATGGAGACTGCAGTGATGCTCCAGGTGATAATAAAAGATAAAATAGTAGGCTATAACACCAATAATAACATCAGAAATAACACCAATAATATTCAGATCTAAATAGTGTTAAACTATGACACATTTCAGCATTGAGCACTCTAACCTCATTGATTTTAGTAGAGCTAGTCATTATTGACCTGGAGCAAGTCAGATAAGACTCAACCATTTCACTTTATTCCCTGGACCACAAAGCAAAGTAGCAATATTCACTATACTCAATTTCAAATATAGAATTTGGATTTGAGAGCCAGCTAACCCTCAAAAACAACTGAAATCAGCCACAATGAAACTTTCTCATTTTGCATAATTTTCCTTTTCCCATGGAATAGTAGAGGTCTGTCTAATACAAACTGCTGATGCAAGTACCACAGTCTTCAAAACAAAACATCAATATTGTGGAATGCTGCAGACAACAACATATTCTCAGTTCAAAAGATCAGGAGATGCACGCATCTTAGAGGATGATATCAGGAATAAGTATAACAATGTAGAAAATGTCTTTTACTGTATTCAGTCCTCCACTGACTCACCTTTTGAATTGATAATGTGGTATGCAAATGGTCTGTAAGACTAATATTTTAAAATTAAAACAGAACAGAAGGCCCAGGGATAAAACAGGAAATGATAATCAGGGGAAAAGTGAAGCCACTGTCAGACTACAAAGTACTGCATCCTTCATGGTTATACTGGAAAGTACTCTGGACCACAGGCAGAAATAACTTTTCAATCTAACCAATTAATGCACCACTAGTTTAAAAGCCTACCTAAACAACTAAGCATTCAAGCTCATTAAAAGTAAGAATTCTACCCATTAAGGATTAACAAAGCTGGGTCACCCCCAAACTAGGAAACAGCTTCCTGGGATGATAAACTGCTATGCAGAATATCAACTTACATCAGACACATGCTACGTGAACTGTGTAGAAGAGAATTTATTTGAAATCCACTCATTTGAATCTACTACTAAGTTAAGACAGAATTAAAACAACATATTGATTAATCAGAAGTTGTTGATCTTTCTTTTTTAGGTTTTTCTCACCAAAAACCTAGTTAAGCTCATAAATCGAGCTTTAAACTAGATGTGAGGGGGGAGGGGATGGAGGCCAGGCAGGATGGGAGTGAGCCTGGAGGTGAGACTTCAGTGGCAAAGGGGTGGTGTGCTGGCGATGCCTGCCAGTATATCACCACTAAGCAAGAGGGGGTGAGTGCAGCTGAGGATGGTAGGCAGCAAACTGGCACTGTGGCCTTAGTTAAGTCAAGGACCGCTCAGTTGGGGAGGAGCCCTATTGCGAAGGCTGAAGCTACGCCTGCCCAGCTGAAGTGCATTTACACCAATGCACGCAGCATGGGAAATAAGAAGGAGGAGCTGGAAGCTGTGGTAGGGCAGGGAGACTACGATGTCGTTGCCATTGTGGAGACGTGGTGGGATGACTAGTACGACTAGAGCGTACCCATGGTGGGGTATAAACTCTTTAGGAAGGACAGGAAGGGCAGAAGAGGAGGTGGGGTAGCCCTCTATGTTAGAGAGGGCATTGATACCCTCGAACTGGACTACGATCAGGATGGGACTGAGTGCCTGTGGGTGAAAATCAGAGGAGCCCATGGGCAGGAAGGGATTGTGATGGGAGTCTGCTATAGACCACCCAGCCAAGAAGAAGCAGCTGATGAGCTCTTCTACAAACACCTGAGTGTAGTCTCAAGATCGCTACCTCTAGTCCTTGTGGGAGACTTCAATTTCCCAGATATAGGCTGGGAGTATAATACAGCAGAAAGGAAGCAGTCCCGGAGGTTCCTGGAGTGTCTGGAAGACAACTTCCTCACACAGCTGGTGAGCGAACCGACAAGGGACAGTGCCCTCCTGGACCTGCTGTTTGTGAACAGAGAAGGACTGGTGGGGGATGTGAAGGTTGGAGGACGCTTGGGGCAAAGCGATCATGAGATGATAGAGTTCTCAGTGCGGGGTAAAATGAAGAAGGAGGTTAGCAGAACAGTCGCCCTCAACTTTCAGAGAGCAGACTTTGGGCTGTTCAGAAGGCTGGTCAGAAAAGTCCCATGGGAGGCGCTCCTTGAAGGCAAAGGTGTCCATGAGGGCTGGGCGCTCTTCAAGAAGGAACTCCTAGCAGCTCAGGAGAAAGCCGTCCCCAAGTTCCGGAAAAGTAGCCGGAGGGGTAAGAAACCAGCGTGGTTGAGTAGGGAGGTCCTAAGAGACATCAATAGGAAGAGGAGGGTCTACGACCTCTGGAGGAAGGGGCAGGCATCCTGGGTGGACTATAGGGAGGAAGCGAGAATGTGCAGGGAAAAAGTCAGGAGGACTAAGGCCCAACTAGAAATGTGATTGGCCAAGACTGTGAAAGACAACAAAAAGTCTTTCTACAAATACGTCAACAGCAAAAGAAGGGCTAGGGAGAATCTCCAGTCCCTAGTAGATGCAGAGGGAACAACAGTAACAGGGGATGAAGACAAGGCTGAAGTACTCAATGCCTACTTTGCCTCAGTCTTTAACAGTAAGGAAAATTGTTCCCTCTGTGCACAACCCCAAGGGTTGGATGAGAAGTATGAGATTCCCAAGGTCCGAGAGGAGGTGGTTAGAGACTTGCTTGCCCAGCTAGATGCCCATAAGTCTATGGGGCCGGATGGAGTCCACCCAAGAGTTTTGAGGGAACTGGCGGATGTGCTGGCCAAACCCTTTTCCATCATCTTCCAGCAGTCCTGGATAACTGGGGAGGTTCCGCTGGACTGGAGACTGGCTGATGTCGTGCTCATCTATAAGAAGGGGTGCAGGGAGGATCCGGGGAACTACAGGCCTGTCAGTCTGACCTCGGTACCAGGGAAAGTCATGGAGCGGGTGATCTTGAGTGTGATCATGAAGCACTTGCAAGAGAACCGTGTGATCAGGCCCAGTCAACACAGGTTCATGAAAGGCAGGTCTTGCCAGACTAGTCTGATCACCTTCTATGACCAAGTGACTAAACTCTTGGATGAGGGAAAGGCTGTGGATGTGGTCTTCCTGGACTTCAGTAAAGCCTTTGATACAGTTTCTCACAGCATTCTGCTTCGGAAACTGTCGGCCTCTGGCCTGGACGGGCGCACACTCTCCTGGGTGAAAAACTGGTTGAATGACTGGGCCCAGAGGGTGGTGGTAAATGGAGTTAAATCCAGCTGGAGGCCAGTGACAAGTGGGGTTCCCCAGGGCTCAGTCCTGGGTCCAGTCCTGTTTAATGTCTTTATCAACGACCTGGATGAAGGCATTGAGTGCTCCCTTAGCAAGTTTGCAGATAACACTAAGCTGGGAGGAAGTGTCGATCTGCAGGAGGGTCAGGAGGCTCTGCAAAGGGACCTGAACAGGCTGGACTGCTGGGCTGAGACCAACGGCATGAGGTTTAACAAGGCCAAATGCCGGGTCCTGCACTTGGGGCACAACAACCCTAAGCAGAGGTACAGACTAGGAGAAACCTGGCTGGAAAGCTGCCAGGAGGAGAAGGACCTGGGGGTGTTGGTTGACAACCGACTGAACATGAGCCAGCAGTGTGCCCAGGTGGCCAAAAAGGCCAATGGCATCCTGGCTTGTATCAGGAACGGCGTGACCAGCAGGTCCAGGGAGGTTATTCTCCCCCGGTACTCAGCACTAGTGAGACCGCACCTCGAGTACTGTGTTCAGTTCTGGGCCCCTCACCACAAGAAGGATGCTGAGGCTCTGGAGCGAGTCCAGAGAAGGGCAACAAAGCTGGTGAAGGGGCTGGAGAGCATATCTTACGAGTAGCGGCTGAGAGAGCTGGGGTTGTTCAGCCTGGAGAAGAGGAGGCTGAGGGGAGACCTTATTACTCTCTACAAGTACCTGAAGGGAGGTTGTGGAGAGGAGGGTGCTGGCCTCTTCTCCCAAGTGACAGGGGACAGGACGAGAGGGAATGGTCTCAAGCTCCGCCAGGGGAGATTTAGGCTTGAGATTAGGAAAAAGTTCTTCACGGAGAGGGTGGTTAGACATTGGAACGGTCTGCCCAGGGAGGTGGTTGAGTCACCGTCCCTGGAGGTGTTTAAGGTTAGGGTGGATGAGGTGCTTAGGAGCATGATTTAGGGATTGGCTGGTCATTCTGTGATTCTGTGATTCTCGTTTCACTCTGCCTCTGTGGACTTCATGTTAATGTCCCAACCTGCCTTCATGTTAATGTCCTAACCTGCATGAGGATTATTCAATCTTTTGTCAAGCCATTAAGGGTGGGGAATTAAAAGTTTTAGAACCTGCAGCACATTTTCATGTTCAGCAAGGATTTGGATAAGAAAATCACAAAATGACCTTATGTTAAAGAAGACAATAAGCAGTAGAGCATTTAGAATATTTCTACACATTTTTACATTCGTTTTTGCAACCAGCCATCTGTTTCATCCTAATGCAGCGACATATATCAGCTATAGTCTGAAGACTGTTCCTGGAAAGGATAAGGCCTTCAGGCCAATGATACAGATACTAGAACTCTAGTCAAGCAATGAAGACAAGAAGCTAGCCTGCCATATGTTAAAAAAGAGCTTCTCTTAGCAGAAAGGGTTAGGAGGTGGTCAGGGTTTCTTCTTTTGATTTTTAATGAATAGTCATATGTAAAAGACAACTAAAGAGGAATGTAATTTTTATAGCTATTTTTATCTCAGATTTATGAGAAAGTTAATGGGATTGATACACAATAGTCCTAGGGATGTTACAACTCTATAGCATACAGCTAGAAATTCAGAGATTTCATAGAAAAGCATGTGGTACCCTGCCTTATAGGGGTGGGGAGGGTGGGGGGAAGCAAACTATTAATGTAAGAAGTTAAAAAAAAAACAGGATAAAACCCTGAACTCAGTAAATGGTGCACTGGCTTGGGCTGACACAGAACATTTTTCTGTGACTTTTCAACCTGGCAGTTATCACCACACATTAAAAAAAGAACAAACATTTGCTAGTAATCACATCAGCCTATCTGCCCCAAAGAATTTGTCCAGCTATATATATTTAAAAAGTAAATAATATCTGTGCATATTTTCAAACAAATATATCTATTAATAGAATCATAAAATCATATAATGGTTTGAGTTGGAAAGAACATTAAAGATCACCTATTTCCAACCCCCCTGCCATGGACAGGGACACTTTCCATGAGATCAGGTTTCTCAAAGTCTCATCCAGCCTGGCCTTGAAGTACTCTCAATTCATTCTCCACCCAGCCCGTAATTGTGCTTGGGATTGCCCCAACCCAGTTGCAGGACCTTGTACATGGCCTTGTTGAACTTCATGAGGTTTGCACAGGGCCACCTCTTAAGCCTGTCCAGGGCCACCTCTTAAGCCTGTCCATGTCCCTATGGATGGCATCTCTTCTCTCCAGTGTGTCAGGTGTGCCACACACCTTGGCAAATTTGCTGTGGGCCCTCAACATCACTGTCCGACAGAGATGTTAAAAATCAGTAGTCCCAATATTGACCCCTTCATCTTTCAGCTCAATATCGACAAAGCTGTAACATAAATACATGCTGATACCATAGTATAAACCACTGCATGCTAAAGCCCATTTCATCTTCCTTCCTTGAACCAGCATAAATAAGTATCAGTATTTTCATACAGTAGACGAATTGGTCTTAGAGTAAATCTCTTTGTAGATTTACTTAGGATTCAGAATGCAATTGTAGTGGCAATTCCAAAATAGATGTACTAGGAGGGAACAAAATTATTTTGGTTCGCCTGGAAGGCGGCAGATAGTACATTAATAAACTTTTTTTTTTTTTACTTTTGGAATAAACTTAGCTCACTGTAACTAGTTAAAATTAACATGCTTATTCTTTTAAGGCATGTAGTTTCTGAAATAGATTTTCTACTATAAATACAATTTCAATTCAACACTTACTGGATTTCACCACAGGAAAAAAAATAATCTTTGCATTCTGGGGCATGCAAAGTAAAATCTGCAAGGAAATATACTATTTATTTTAAAGACTGATATTTTGACATATATTTCTTTTCATTTATATACTGTGAAAAATTGCATAACATTTTAAAGCATTTCACGGTATAAACTACACCAAAAGAACTCTGTTTAGTTCCAAAAGCAACTCTTCTATTCACTGTCACTTGGCAGTGTAACTACTTTCTGTTTACAGTACTGTTCTAGTGACAGGAATATTAATTTTCAAAAAGTTCTAGTTAAAGAAT
>JAUNZM010001882.1:0-176352 GCA_033459285.1 Clamator glandarius | reverse complement strand
TAGAAGGATCCGGGGAGGTTCTAGAAGGGTCTGGGGGCGTTTAGAAGGGTCCTGGGAGGCTCTACAAATGTCTGGAGGGTTTTAGAATGGTCCTGGGGGCATCTAGAAGCGTCTATGGGCTTTTAGAATGATCCGGGGAGGCTCTAGAAGGGTCTGGCGGCTTTTAGAAGGGTCCTGGGGTCCTCTAGAAGGGTCTGGGGGCATTTAGAATGATACGGGGAGGATCTAGAAGGGTCTGGGGGCTTTTAGAAGGGTCCTGGGGGCTCTAGAAGGGTCTGGAGTCTTTGAGAATGGTCCTGGGGTGCTCTAGAAGGGTCTGGGTGCTTTTAGAAAGATCCGGGGAGGGTCTAGAAGGGTCTGGGAGGTTTTAGAAGGGTCCTGGGGTTCTCTAGAAGGGTCTGGGTGCTTTTACACGGGCCCTGGGCTCTCTAGAAGTGTCTGGGGGCATTTAGAAGAGTCCTGAGGGGCTCTAGAATCGTCTGGGGTCTTTTAGAAGGGTCCTGGGGTGTTCTAGAAGGGTCTGGGGGATTTTAGAAGGGTCCTGCGGTCCTCTACAATAGTCTGGATGCTTTTAGAAGGGTCCTGGGGAGCTCTACAAGGGTCTGGGGGCATTTAGAAGGGTCCTAGGGGGCTCTAGAAGGGTCTGGGGGATTTTAGAAGGGTCCTGGGGGCCTCTAGAAGGGTCTGGGTGCTTTTAGAATGGTCCTAGGTGGCTATAGAAGGGTCTGGGGGCTTTTAGAAGGGTCCTTGGGGGCTCTAGAAGGGTCTGGGGACCATTAGAGGGGCACTGGGAGCCTCTAGAATGGTCTGGGTGATTTTAGAAGGGTCCTCGGGAGGTCTAGAATTGTCTGGGGGCTTTTAGAAAGGTCCTGGGAGGCTCTAGAAGGGTCTGGGGGCTTTTATAAGAGTCCTGCGTGTCTCTAGAAGGGTCTGGGTGCTTTTAGAAGGGTCCTTGGGGGCTCTAGAAGGGTGTGGGGACCACTAGAGGAGCCCTGGGGGCCTCTAGAGGGGTCTGGGGTATTTTAGAAGGGTCCTGGGGAGCTCTAGAAGGGTCTGGGGGCTTTTAGAAGGGTCCTGGGAGACTCTAGAAGGGTCTGGGGGCATTTAGAAGGGTCCTGCGGGTCTCTAGAAGGGTCTGGGGGCTTTTAGAAGGGTCCTGGGGGGCTCTAGAAGGGTCTGGGGGCTTTTAGAAGGGTCCTGGGGTGCTCTAGAAGGGTGTGAGGGCTTTTAGAATGGTCCTGGGGGCATCTAGAAGGCTCTGGGGGCTTTTAGAAGTGTCCTGTGGGCCTCTAGAAGTGTCTGAGGGATTTTAGAAGGGTCCTGGGAGGCTCTGGAATGGTCTGGGTGCTTTTAGAAGGATTCGGGGAGGGTCTAGAAGAGTCTGGGGGCATTTAGAAGGGTCCTGTGGGGCTCTAGAAGGGTCTGGGTGCTTTTAGAAGGGTCCTGGGGGGCTCTAGAAGGGTCTGGGTGCTTTTAGAAGGGTCCTGGGGAGCTCTAGAAGGGTCTGGGGTCTTTTAGAAGGGTCCTGGGTGGCGCTAAAAGTGTCTGGGTGCATTTAGAAGGGTCCTGGGGAGCTCTAGAAGGGTCTGGGGGCTTTCAGAAGGGTCCTGGGGGCCTCTAGAAGGGTCTGGAGGCTTTTAGAAGAGTTCTGGGGGGCTCTAGAAGGGTCTGGGGGCATTCAGAAGGGTCCTGGGGGCCTCTAGAAGGGTCTGGATACTTTTAGAAGAGTCCTGGGGGGTCTAGATGGGTCTGGGGACATTTAGAATGGTCCTGGGGGGCTCTAGAAGGGTCTGGGGGCTTTTATAAGAGTCCTGCGTGTCTCTAGAAGGGTCTGAGGGCTTTTAGAAGGGTCCTTGGGGGCTCTAGAAGGGTGTGGGGACCACTAGAGGAGCCCTGGGGGCCTCTAGAGGGGTCTGGGGTATTTTAGAAGGGTCCTGGGGAGCTCTAGAAGGGTCTGGGAGCTTTTAGAAGGGTCCTGGGAGACTCTAGAAGGGTCTGGGGACATTTAGAAGGGTCCTGGGGGGCTCTAGAAGGGTGTGAGGTCTTTTAGAAGGGTCCTGGGGGCATCTCGAAGACTCTGATGGCTTTTAGAAGGGTCCTGGGGGCCTCTAGAAGTGTCTGAGGGATTTTAAAAGGGTCCTGGGAGGCTCTAGAAGGGTCTGGTTGCTTTTAGAAAAATTCGGGGAGGGTCTGGAAGGGTCTGGGGGCTTTTAGAAGGGTCCTGTGGGGCTCTAGAAGGGTCTGGGTGCTTTTAGAAGGGTCCTGGGGGCCTCTAGAAGGGTCTGGGGGCTTTTAGAATGGTCCTGGGGAGCTCTAGAAGGGTCTTGGGGCTTTTAGAAGGGTCCTGAGGGCGCTAGAAGTGTCTGGGTGCTTTTAGAAGGGTCCTGGGTGTCTCTAGAAGGGTCTGGGGGCTTTTAGAAGGGCCCTGGGGGCCTCTAGAAGGGTCTGGAGGCTTTTAGAAGAGTTCTGGGGGGCTCTAGAAGGGTCTGGGGGCATTCAGAAGGGTCCTGCGGGCCTCTAGAATGGTCTGGAGTCTATTAGAAGAGTCCTGGGGGGCTCTAGATGGGTCTGGGGGCTTTCAGAAGTGTCCTGGGGGCTCTAGAAGGGTCTGGGGGCTTTTAGAAGGGTCCTGGGTCATCTAGAATGGTCTGGGGGCTTTTAGAATGGTCCTGGGAGGATCCAGATGGGTCTGGGTGGTTTTAGAAGGATCCGGGGATGGTCTAGAAGGGTCTGGGTGCTTTTAGAAGGGTCCTGGGTGGCTCTACAAATGTCTGGAGGATTTTAGAAGGATCCGGGGAGGCTCTAGAAGTGTCTGGCGGCTTTTAGAAGGGTCCTTGGGAGCTCTAGAAGGGTCTGGGTGCTTTCAGAAGGGTCCTGGGGGCCTCTAGAAGGGTCTGGGTGCTTTCAGAAAGGTCCTGGGTGGCTCTAGAAGGGTCTGGGGGCTTTTAGAAGGGTCCTGTGGGGCTGTAGAAGGGTCTGGGGGCTTTTAGATGGGTCCTGGGGGGCTCTAGAAGGGTCCGCGGGCTTTTAGAATGGTCCGTGGAGGCTCTAGAAGGGTCTGGGTGCTTTTAGAAGGGTCCTGGGGGGCTCTAGAAGGGTCTGGGGGATTTTAGAAGGATCCGGGGAGGGTCTAGAAGGCTCTGGGGGCATTTAGAAGGGTCCTGGGTGGCTCTAGAAGGGTCTGGGGACCATTAGAGGAGCCCTGGGGTCCTCTAGAAGGGTCTGGGGGATTTTAGAAGGGTCCTGAGGAGCTCTAGAAGGGTCTGGGGGCTTTTACACGGGTCCTGGGGGAATCTAGAAGGGTCTGGGGGCTTTTAGAAGGGTCCTGCGTGTCTCTAGAAGGGTCTGGGGGCTTTTAGAAGGGCCCTGGAGGACTCTAGAAGGCTCTGGGGTCTTTGAGAAGGGTCCTCGGGAGGTCTAGAATTGTCTGGGGGCTTTTAGAATGGTCCTGGGAGGCTCTAGAAGGGTCTGGGGGCTTTTAGAAGAGTCCTGCGTGTCTCTAGAAGGGTCTGGGGGCATTTAGAAGGGTCCTTGGGGGCTCTAGAAGGGTGTGGGGACCACTAGAGGAGCCCTGGGGGCCTCTAGAGGGGTCTGGGGTATTTTTGAAGGGTCCTGGGGAGCTCTAGAAGGGTCTGGGGGCTTTTAGAAGGGTCCTGGGAGACTCTAGAAGGGTCTGGGGGCATTTAGAAGGGTCCTGCGGGTCTCTAGAAGGGTCTGGGGGCTTTTAGAAGGGTCCTGGGGGGCTCTAGAAGGGTGTGGGGGCTTTTAGAAGGGTCCTGGGGTGCTCTAGAAGGGTGTGAGGGCTTTTAGAATGGTCCTGGGGGCATCTAGAAGGCTCTGGGGGCTTTTAGAAGTGTCCTGTGGGCCTCTAGAAGTGTTTGAGGGATTTTAGAAGGGTCCTGGGAGGCTCTGGAATGGTCTGGGTGCATTTAGAAGGATTCGAGGAGGGTCTAGAAGAGTCTGGGGGCATTTAGAAGGGTCCTGTGGGGCTCTAGAAGGGTCTGGGTGCTTTTAGAAGGGTCCTGGGGGGCTCTAGAAGGGTCTGGGTGCTTTTAGAAGGGTCCTGGGGAGCTCTAGAAAGGTCTGGGGTCTTTTAGAAGGGTCCTGGGTGGCGCTAAAAGTGTCTGGGTGCATTTAGAAGGGTCCTGGGGAGCTCTAGAAGGGTCTGGGGGCTTTCAGAAGGGTCCTGGGGGCCTCTAGAAGGGTCTGGAGGCTTTTAGAAGAGTTCTGGGGGGCTCTAGAAGGGTCTGGGGGCATTCAGAAGGGTCCTGGGGGCCTCTAGAAGGGTCTGGATGCTTTTAGAAGAGTCCTGGGGAGGTCTAGATGGGTCTGGGGACATTTAGAATGATCCTGGGGGGCTCTAGAAGGGTCTGGGGGAGTTTAGATAGGTCCTGGGGAGCTCTAGAAGGGTCTGGGTGCTTTTAGAAGGGTCCTGGGAGACTCTAGAAGGGTCTGAGTGCTTTTAGAAGGGTCCTTCGGGTCTCTAGAAGGGTCTGGGTTCTTTTAGAATGGTCCTGGGGGGCTCTAGAAGGGTGTGAGGTCTTTTAGAAGGGTCCTGGGGGCATCTCGAAGACTCTGATGGCTTTTAGAAGGGTCCTGGGGGCCTCTAGAAGTGTCTGAGGGATTTTAAAAGGGTCCTGGGAGGTTCTAGAAGGGTCTGGTTGCTTTTAGAAGGATTCGGGGAGGGTCTAGAAGGGTCTGGGGGCTTTTAGAAGGGTCCTGTGGGGCTCTAGAAGGGTCTGGGTGCTTTTAGAAGGGTCCTGGGGGCCTCTAAAAGGGTCTGGGGGCATTTAGAAGGGTCCTGGGGAGCTCTAGAAGGGTCTTGGGGCTTTTAGAAGGGTCCTGGGGAGCTCTAGAAGGGTCTGGGGGCTTTTAGAAGGGTCCTGGGAGAATCTAGAAGGGTCTGGGTGCATTTAGAAGGGTCCTGCGGGTCTCTAGAAGCGTCTGGGGGCTTTTAGAAGGGACCTGGGGGTTCTAGAAGGGTCTGGCGGCTTTTAGAAGGGTCCTGGCTCTAGAAGGGTGTGAGTGCTTTTAGAATGGTCCTGGGTGCATCTAGAAGTCTCTGGGTGCTTTTAGAAGGGTCCTGGGGGCCTCTAGAATTGTCTGCGGCCTTTTAGAAGGGTTCGGGGAGGCTCTAGAAGGGTCTCGGTGCTTTTAGAAGGATCCGGGGAGGGTCTAGAAGGGTCTGGGGCTTTTAGAAGGGTCCTGTGGAGCTCTAGAAGGGTCTGGGGTCTTTTAGACGGGTCCTGGGGGGCTCTAGAAGGGTCTGGGGCTTTCAGAAGGGTCCTGGGGGTAGCTAGAAGTGTTTGGGTGTTTTTGGAAGGGTCCTGGGGAGCTCTAGAAGGGTCTGGGGGCTTTCAGACAGGTCCTGGGGGCATGTAGAAGGGTCTGGAGGCTTTTAGAATTGTCCTGGTGGGCTCTAGAATGGTCTGGGGGCATTCAGAACGGTCCTGGTGGCCTCTAGAAGGGACTGGATGCTTTTAGAAGAGTCCTGGGGGGCTCTAGATTGGTCTGAGGGCATTTAGAAGGGTCCTGGGGGGCTCTAGAAGGGTCTGGGGGCTTTTAGAAAGATACGTGGAATCTCTAGAAGGGTCTGGGGGCTTTTAGAAGGGTCCTGGGGGGCTCTAGAAGGGTCTGGAGGCTTTTAGAAGGGTCCTGGGTGGCTCTAGAAGGGTGTGGGGGCTTTTAGAAGGATCCGGGGAGGGTCTAGAACGGTCTGGGGGGTTTTAGAAGGGTCCTGGGCGGTTCTAGAAGGGTCTGGGGGATTTTAGAAGGGTCCTGGGGGGCTCTAGAAGGGTCTGAGGGATTTTAGATGGGTCCTGGGGAGCTCTAGAAGGGTCTGGGTGCTTTTATAGGGGCCCTGGGCTTCTCTAGAAGGGTCTGCAGGCTTTTAGAGGAGTTATGGGGGGCTCTAGAAGGGTCTGGGGGCTTTCAGAAGGGTCCTGCGTGCCTCTAGAAAAGTCTGGAGGCTTTTAGAAGAGTTCTGGGGGGCTCTAGAAGGGTCTGGGGGCATTTAGAAGGGTCCTGGGGGTCTCTAGAAGGGTCTGGGGGATTTTAGAAGGATCCTGGGGGCCTCTAGAAAGGTCTGAGTGCATTTAGAAGGGTCCAGGTTGCTCTAGAATGGTCTGGGGGCTTTCAGAAGGGTCCTGAGGGGCTCTAGAAGGGTCTGGGGGGCTATTAGAAGGGTTCTTGGGGCCTCTAGAAGTGTCTGGGTTCTTTTAGAAGGGTCCTGGGAGGATCCAGATGGGTCTGGGTACTTTTAGAAGGATCCGGGGAGGTTCTAGAAGGGTCTGGGGGCGTTTAGAAGGGTCCTGGGAGGCTCTACAAATGTCTGGAGGGTTTTAGAATGGTCCTGGGGGCATCTAGAAGCGTCTATGGGCTTTTAGAATGATCCGGGGAGGCTCTAGAAGGGTCTGGCGGCTTTTAGAAGGGTCCTGGGGTCCTCTAGAAGGGTCTGGGGGCATTTAGAATGATACGGGGAGGATCTAGAAGGGTCTGGGGGCTTTTAGAAGGGTCCTGGGGGCTCTAGAAGGGTCTGGAGTCTTTGAGAATGGTCCTGGGGTGCTCTAGAAGGGTCTGGGTGCTTTTAGAAAGATCCGGGGAGGGTCTAGAAGGGTCTGGGAGGTTTTAGAAGGGTCCTGGGGTTCTCTAGAAGGGTCTGGGTGCTTTTACACGGGCCCTGGGCTCTCTAGAAGTGTCTGGGGGCATTTAGAAGAGTCCTGAGGGGCTCTAGAATCGTCTGGGGTCTTTTAGAAGGGTCCTGGGGTGTTCTAGAAGGGTCTGGGGGATTTTAGAAGGGTCCTGCGGTCCTCTAGAATAGTCTGGATGCTTTTAGAAGGGTCCTGGGGAGCTCTACAAGGGTCTGGGGGCATTTAGAAGGGTCCTAGGGGGCTCTAGAAGGGTCTGGGGGATTTTAGAAGGGTCCTGGGGGCCTCTAGAAGGGTCTGGGTGCTTTTAGAATGGTCCTAGGTGGCTATAGAAGGGTCTGGGGGCTTTTAGAAGGGTCCTTGGGGGCTCTAGAAGGGTCTGGGGACCATTAGAGGGGCACTGGGAGCCTCTAGAATGGTCTGGGTGATTTTAGAAGGGTCCTCGGGAGGTCTAGAATTGTCTGGGGGCTTTTAGAAAGGTCCTGGGAGGCTCTAGAAGGGTCTGGGGGCTTTTATAAGAGTCCTGCGTGTCTCTAGAAGGGTCTGGGTGCTTTTAGAAGGGTCCTTGGGGGCTCTAGAAGGGTGTGGGGACCACTAGAGGAGCCCTGGGGGCCTCTAGAGGGGTCTGGGGTATTTTAGAAGGGTCCTGGGGAGCTCTAGAAGGGTCTGGGGGCTTTTAGAAGGGTCCTGGGAGACTCTAGAAGGGTCTGGGGGCATTTAGAAGGGTCCTGCGGGTCTCTAGAAGGGTCTGGGGGCTTTTAGAAGGGTCCTGGGGGGCTCTAGAAGGGTCTGGGGGCTTTTAGAAGGGTCCTGGGGTGCTCTAGAAGGGTGTGAGGGCTTTTAGAATGGTCCTGGGGGCATCTAGAAGGCTCTGGGGGCTTTTAGAAGTGTCCTGTGGGCCTCTAGAAGTGTCTGAGGGATTTTAGAAGGGTCCTGGGAGGCTCTGGAATGGTCTGGGTGCTTTTAGAAGGATTCGGGGAGGGTCTAGAAGAGTCTGGGGGCATTTAGAAGGGTCCTGTGGGGCTCTAGAAGGGTCTGGGTGCTTTTAGAAGGGTCCTGGGGGGCTCTAGAAGGGTCTGGGTGCTTTTAGAAGGGTCCTGGGGAGCTCTAGAAGGGTCTGGGGTCTTTTAGAAGGGTCCTGGGTGGCGCTAAAAGTGTCTGGGTGCATTTAGAATGGTCCTGGGGAGCTCTAGAAGGGTCTGGGGGCTTTCAGAAGGGTCCTGGGGGCCTCTAGAAGGGTCTGGAGGCTTTTAGAAGAGTTCTGGGGGGCTCTAGAAGGGTCTGGGGGCATTCAGAAGGGTCCTGGGGGCCTCTAGAAGGGTCTGGATGCTTTTAGAAGAGTCCTGGGGGGGTCTAGATGGGTCTGGGGACATTTAGAATGGTCCTGGGGGGGCTCTAGAAGGGTCTGGGGGAGTTTAGATAGGTCCTGGGGAGCTCTAGAAGGGTCTGGGTGCTTTTAGAAGGGTCCTGGGAGACTCTAGAAGGGTCTGAGTGCTTTTAGAAGGGTCCTTCGTGTCTCTAGAAGGGTCTGGGTTCTTTTAGAATGGTCCTGGGGCGCTCTAGAAGATTGTGAGGGATTTTAAAAGGGTCCTGGGAGGCTCTAGAAGGGTCTGGTTGCTTTTAGAAAGATTCGGGGAGGGTCTAGAAGGGTCTGGGGGCTTTTAGAAGGGTCCTGGGGGCATCTAGAAGGGTCTGGAGGCTTTTAGAAGAGTTCTGGGGGGCTCTAGAAGGGTCTGGGGGCATTCAGAAGGGTCCTGGGGGCCTCTAGAAGGGTCTGGAGTCTATTAGAATAGTCCTGGGGGGCTCTAGATGGGTCTGGGGTCATTTAGAAGGGTCCTGGGGGGCTCTAGAAGGGTCTGGGGGCATTCAGAAGGGTCCTGGGGGCCTCTAGAAGGGTCTGGAGTCTATTAGAAGAGTCCTGGGGGGCTCTAGATGGGTCTGGGGTCATTTAGAAGGGTCCTGGGGTCCTCTAGAAGGGTCTGGGGGCTTTTAGAAGGGTCCTGGGTCATCTAGAATGGTCTGGGGGCTTTTAGAAAGGTCCTGGGAGGATCCAGATGGGTCTGGGTTGTTTTAGAAGGATCCGGGGATGGTCTAGAAGGGTCTGGGTGCTTTTAGAAGGGTCCTGGGGGGCTCTACAAATGTCTGGAGGATTTTAGAAGGATCCGGGGAGGTTCTAGAAGTGTCTGGCGGCTTTTAGAAGGGTCCTTGGGAGCTCTAGAAAGGTCTGGGTGCTTTCAGAAGGGTCCTGGGGGCCTCTAGAAGGGTCTGGGTGCTTTCAGAAAGGTCCTGGGTGGCTCTAGAAGGGTCTGGGGGCTTTTAGAAGGGTCCTGTGGGGCTGTAGAAGGGTCTGGGTGCTTTTAGATTGGACCTGGGGGCCTCTAGAAGGGTCCGGGGGCTTTTAGAATGGTCCGTGGAGGCTCTAGAAGGGTCTGGGTGCTTTTAGAAGGGTCCTGGGGGGCTCTAGAAGGGTCTGGGGGCTATTAGAAGGATCCGGGGAGGGTCTAGAAGGCTCTGGGGGCATTTAGAAGGGTTATTGGTGGCTCTAGAAGGGTCTGGGGACCATTAGAGGAGCCCTGGGGTCCTCTAGAAGGGTCTGGGGGATTTTAGAAGGGTCCTGAGGAGCTCTAGAAGGGTCTGGGGGCTTTTACAAGGGTCCTGGGGGAATCTAGAAGGGTCTGGGGGCTTTTAGAAGGGTCCTGCGTGTCTCTAGAAGGGTCTGGGGGCTTTTAGAAGGGCCCTGGAGGACTCTAGAAGGCTCTGGGGTCTTTGAGAAGGGTCCTAGGGGGCTCTAGAAGGGTCTGGGTGTTTTTAGAAGGGTCCTGGGGTGCTCTAGAAGGGTCTGGGAGCTTTTAGAAGGGTCCTGGGAGACGCTAGAAGGGTCTGAGGGCTTTTAGAAGGGTCCTGTAGGGTCTCTAGAAGGGTCTGGGGGCTTTTAGAAGGGTCGTGCGAGGCTCTAGAAGGGTCTGGGGGCTTTTAGAATGGTCCTGGGGAGCTCTAAAAGGGTCTGGGTGCTTTTAGAAGGGTCCTGGGAGGCTCTAGAAGTGTCTGGGTGCTTTTAGAATGGTCCTGGGAGGCTCTAGAAGGGTCTGGGGGCTTTTTGAAGGGTCCAGGGGGCCTCTAGAAAGCTCTGGGGGCTTTTAGAAGGGTCCTGGGGGCCTCTAGAAGGGTCTAGGTGCTTTTAGAAGGGTCCTGGGTGGCTCTAGAAGGGTCTGGGGGCTTTTAGAATGGTCCTGTGGGGCAGTAGAAGGGTCTGAGGGCTTTTAGAAGGGTCCTGTAGGGTCTCTAGAACGGTCTGGGGGCTTTTAGAAGGGTCGTGCGAGGCTCTAGAAGGGTCTGGGGGCTTTTAGAATGGTCCTGGGGGGCTCTAGAAGGGTCTGGGTGCTTTTAGAAGGGTCCTGGGAGGCTCTAGAAGTGTCTGGGTGCTTTTAGAATGGTACTGGGAGGCTCTAGAATGGTCTGGGGGCTTTTTGAAGGGTCCAGGGGGCCTCTAGAAAGCTCTGGGGGCTTTTAGAAGGGTCCTGGGGGCCTCTAGAAGGGTCTAGGTGCTTTTAGAAACGTCCTGGGGGGCTCTAGAAGGGTCTGGGGTCTTTTAGAAGGGTCCTGGGGGGCTCTAAGGTGTGTGAGGGCTTTTAGAAGGGTAATAGGGTCATCTAGAAGGCTCTGGGGGCTTTTAGAAGGGTCCTGGGGGCCTCTAGAATTGTCTGCGGCCTTTTAGAAGGGTCCTGGGAGGTTCTAGAATGGTCTGGGCGCTTTTAGAAGGATTCGGTTTGGGTCTAGAATGGATCCTTCTAAAAGCCCCCAGACCCTTCTAGAGCCCCCTAGGATCCTTCAAAAAGCACCCAGACCTTTCTAGACCGTCCCCGGAAAATTCTAAAAGCACCCAGACCCTTCTAGAGCCCCCCAGGATCATTCTAAAAGCCCCCAGACCCTTCCAGAGCCCCCTAGGACCCATCTAAAAGCCCCCAGAACCTTCTAGAGGCCCCTAGGACCCTTCTAAAAGACCCCAGACCCTTCTAGAGCCCCCCAGTACCCTTCTAAAAGCCCCTAGACCCTTCAAGAGGAACCCAGGGCCCCTCTTAAGGAACCCCGTCCCTTCTAGAGCACCCCAGGACCCTTCTAAAAGTCCCCAGACCCTTCTAGAGCACCCCAGGACCATTCTAAAAGCCCCCAGACCCTTCTAGACCCCCCCAGTACCCTTCTAAAAGCCCCTAGACCCTTCTAGAGGACCCCAGGACCCTTCTGAAAGCCAGCAGAACATTCTAGAGTCACCCAGGACCCTTCTAAAGGAACCCAGACCCTTCTAGAGCCCCCCAGGACCCTTCTAAAAGCCCCTAGACCCTTCTAGAGCCCCCCAGGACCCTTCTAAATGCCCCCAGACCCTTCAAGAGCAACCCAGGGCCCCTCTTAAGGAACCCCGTCCCTTCTAGAGCACTCCAGGACCCTTCTAAAAGACCCCAGACCCTTCTAGAGGACCCCAGGACCCTTCTGAAAGCCAGCAGAACATTCTAGAGTCACCCAGGACCCTTCTAAAGGAACCCAGACCATTCTAGAGCCTCCCAAGACCCTTCTAAAAGCGCCCAGACGCTTCTAGAGATCCCTAGGACCCTTCTGAAAGCCCCCAGAACATTCTAGAGCCCTCCAGGACCCTTCTAAAAGCACCCAGACCCTTCTAGAGCATCCGAGGACCCTTCTAAAATTCCCCAGACCCTTCTAGAGCACCCCAGGACACTTCTAAAAGCACCCAGACCCTTCTAGAGCCCCCCCGGACCATTCTAAAAGCCCCCAGACCCTTCTAGAGCCACCCAGGACCCATCTACAAGCCCCCAGACCCTTCTAGAGCATCCCAGGACCCTTCTAAAAGCACCCAGACCCATCTAGATCCTCCCAGGACCCTTCGAAAAGCCCCCAGACCCTTCTAGAAACACCCAGGACCCTTCGAAAAGCCCCCAGACCCTTCTAGAGCACCCCAGGACACTTCTAAAAGCACCCAGACCCTTCTAGAGCCCCCTAGGATCCTTCAAAAAGCACCCAGACCTTTCTAGACCGTCCCCGGAAAATTCTAAAAGCACCCAGACCCTTCTAGAGCCCCCCAGGATCATTCTAAAAGCCCCCAGACCCTTCCAGAGCCCCCTAGGACCCATCTAAAAGCCCCCAGAACCTTCTAGAGGCCCCTAGGACCCTTCTAAAAGACCCCAGACCCTTCTAGAGCCCCCCAGTACCCTTCTAAAAGCCCCTAGACCCTTCAAGAGGAACCCAGGGCCCCTCTTAAGGAACCCCGTCCCTTCTAGAGCACCCCAGGACCCTTCTAAAAGTCCCCAGACCCTTCTAGAGCACCCCAGGACCATTCTAAAAGCCCCCAGACCCTTCTAGACCCCCCCAGTACCCTTCTAAAAGCCCCTAGACCCTTCTAGAGGACCCCAGGACCCTTCTGAAAGCCAGCAGAACATTCTAGAGTCACCCAGGACCCTTCTAAAGGAACCCAGACCCTTCTAGAGCCCCCCAGGACCCTTCTAAAAGCCCCTAGACCCTTCTAGAGCCCCCCAGGACCCTTCTAAATGCACCCAGACCCTTCAAGAGCAACCCAGGGCCCCTCTTAAGGAACCCCGTCCCTTCTAGAGCACCCCAGGACCCTTCTAAAAGACCCCAGACCCTTCTAGAGGACCCCAGGACCCTTCTGAAAGCCAGCAGAACATTCTAGAGTCACCCAGGACCCTTCTAAAGGAACCCAGACCCTTCTAGAGCCTCCCAGGACCCTTCTAAAAGCGCCTAGACGCTTCTAGAGATCCCCAGGACCCTTCTGAAAGCCCCCAGAACATTCTAGAGCCCTCCAGGACCCTTCTAAAAGCACCCAGACCCTTCTAGAGCATCCGAGGACCCTTCTAAAATTCCCCAGACCCTTCTAGAGCACCCCAGGACACTTCTAAATGCACCCAGACCCTTCTAGAGCCCCCCCGGACCATTCTAAAAGCCCCCAGACCCTTCTAGAGCCACCCAGGACCCATCTACAAGCCCCCAGACCCTTCTAGAGCATCCCAGGACCCTTCTAAAAGCACCCAGACCCATCTAGATCCTCCCAGGACCCTTCGAAAAGCCCCCAGACCCTTCTAGAGACACCCAGGACCCTTCGAAAAGCCCCCAGACCCTTCTAGAGCCACCCAGGACCTTTCTAAAAGCCCCCAGACCTTTCTAGAGCCTCCCAGGACCCTTCTAAAAGCCCCCAGACCATTCTAGAGCACCCCAGGACCTTTCTAAAAGCCCCCAGACCCTTCTAGAGCCACCCAGGACCCTTCTAAAGGCACACAGACCCTTCTAGAGCCCCCCAGGACCCTTCTAAAAGCCCCCAGACCCTTCTAGAGACCCCCAGGACCCTTCTAATAGCCCCCAGACCCGTCTAGAGGCCACCAGGACCCTTCTAAAAGTCCCCAGATTCTTCTAGAGCCCCCCCGGACCCTTGTAAAAGCCCCCAGACCCTTCTAGAGCCTCCCAGGACCCTTATAAAAGCACCCAGACCCTTCCAGAGCCTCACAGGTCCCTTCTAAACGCCCCCAGACCATTCTAGAGGCCCCCAGGACCCTTCTAAAAGCCTCTAGACCCTTCTAGAGCCTCCCAGGACCCTTATAAAAGCACCCAGACCCTTCTAGAGCCTCCCAGGACCATTCTAAAAGCCCCCAGACCATTCTAGAGCCCCCCAGGACCCTTCTAAAAGACCCCAGACCCTTCTAGAGCCGCCTAGGATCCTTCAAAAAGCATAAAGACCCTTCTAGACCGTCCCCGGATCATTCTAAAAGCCCCCAGACCGTTCTAGACCCCTCAGGACCCTTCTAAATGCCCCCAGACCCTTCTAGAGAACCCCAGGACCCATCTAAAAGCCCCCAAATCCTTCTAGAGGCCTCCAGGACCCTTCTAAAAGCCCCCAGACCCTTCTAGAGCCCCCCAGGACCATTCTAAAAGACCCCAGACCCTTCTAGAGCCCCCCAGGACCCTACTAAAAGCTCCCAGACCCTTCTAGAGCCCCCCAGGACCCTTCTAAAAGCCCCCAGACCCTTCTAGACCCTCCCCGGATCCTTCTAAAAGCCCCCAGACCCTTCTAGATCCTCCCAGGACCTTTCTAAAAGCCCCCAGACCTTTCTAGAGGACCCAGGACCCTTCTAAAAGCCCCCAGACCCTTCTAGAGCCCCCCAGACCCTTCTAGAGCAACCCAGGACCCTTCTAAAAGCCCCCAGACCCTTCTTGAGCCCCCCAGGACCCTTCTAAGTGCCCCCAGACCCTTCTAGCGGCACCCAGGACCCTTCTACAAGCCCCCAAACCCTTCTAGAGCCCCCCAGGACCGTTCTAAAAGCTCCCAGACCCTTCTAGAGCCCCCCAGGACCCTTCTAAAAGCCCCCAGACCCTTCTAGAGCCCCCCAGGACCCTTCTACAAGCCCCCAGACCCTTCTAGAGCCACCCAGGACCCTTCTAAAAGCACCCAGACGCTTCTAGAGGAACCCAGGACCCGTCTAAAAGCCTCTAGACCCTTCTAGAGCCCCCCAGGACCTTTCTAAAAGCACCCAGACCCTTATAGAGGCTCCCCGGACCCTTATAAAAGCACCCCGACCCTTCTAGAGGCCCCCAGGACCCGTCTAAAAGACTCTAGACCCTTCTAGAGCCCCCCAGGACCTTTCTAAAAGTCCCCAGACCCTTCTAGACCCTCCCCGGATCCCTCTAAAAGCCCCCAGACCCTTCTAGAGCCACCTAGGATCCTTGAAGAAGCACCCAGACATTTCTAGACCGTCCGCGGATCATTCTAAAAGCCCCCAGACCCTTCTAGAGCCCTCCAGGATCATTCTAAAAGCCCCCAGACCCTTCTAGAGCCCCCCAGGATCATTCCAAAAGCCCCCAGACCCTTCTAGAACCCCCTAGGACCAATCTAAAAGCCCCCAGACCCTTCTAGAGGCACCTAGAACCCTTCTAAAAGCCCCCAGACCCTTCTAGACCCTCCCTGGATCCTTCGAAAACCCCCAGACCCTTCTAGAGCCCCCCAGGATCATTCTAAAAGCCCCCACACCCTTCTAGAGCCCCCCAGTACCCTTCTAAAAGCCCCTAGACCCTTCTAGTGCCCCCCAGGACCCTTCTAAAAGCCCCCAGACCCTTCTAGAGCCCCCCCGGACCCTTCTAAAAGACCCCAGACCCTTCTAGAGGACCCCAGGACCCTTCTGATAGCCAGCAGAACAATCTAGAGTCACCCAGGACCCTTCTAAAGGCACCCAGACCCTTCTAGAGCCCCCCAGGACCCCTCTAAAAGCGCCCAGACCCTTCTAGAGACTCCCAGGACCCTTCTGAAAGCCCCCAGAACCTTCTAGAGCCCTCCAGGACCCTTCTAAAAGCACCCAGACCCTTCTAGAGCATCCGAGGAGCCTTCTAAAATTCCCCAGACCCTTCTAGAGCACCCCAGGACACTTCTAAAAGCCCCCAGACCATTCTAGAACCCCCCCGTACCCTTCTAAAAACCCCCAGACCCTTCTAGAGCCACACAGGACCCTTCTAAAAGCCCCCAGACCATTCTAGAGCCCCCCAGGACCCTTCTAAAAGCCCCCTGACCCTTCTAGAGACCCCCAGGACCCGTCTGAAAGCTCCCAGAACTTTCTAGAGCCCCCCAGGACCCTTCTAAAAGCCCCCTGACCCTTCTAGAGCATCCGAGGACCCTTCTAAAAGAACCCAGACCCTTCTAGAGCATCCCAGGACCCTTCTAAAAGCCCCCAGACCCTTCTAGAGGCCCCTAGGACCCTTCTAAAAGCCCCCAGAACCTTCTAGAGCCTCCCAGGACCATTCTAAAAGCTCCCAGACCCTTCTAGAGCCCCCCCAATACCATTCTAAAGGCCCCCAGACCTTTCTAGACCCTCCCCGGATCATTCTAAAAGCCCCCAGACCCTTCTAGAGCCCCCCAGGATCATTCTAAAAGCCCCCAGACCCTTCTAGAGCCCCCTAGGACCCATCTAAAAGCCCCCAGACCCTTCTAAAGCCCCCCAGGACCCTTCTGAAAGGCCGCAGACACATCTAGACACTCCCCGGATCTTTCTAAAAGACCCCAGACACTTCTAGAGATCCCCAGGAGCATTCTAAAAGCCCCCAGACCCTTCTAGAGCCCCCCAGGACCCTTCTAAAAGCCCCCAGACCCTTCTAGAGCCCCCCAGGGCCCCTCTTAAGGCACCACGTCCCTTCTAGGACACCCCAGGACCCTTCTTAAAGTCCCCAGACCCTTCTAGAGGCCCCCAGGACCCTTCTAAAAGCCCCCAGACCATTCTAGAACCCCCCAGGACACTTCTAAAGGCCCCCAGACCCTTCTAGACCCTCCCCGGATTATTCTAAAAGCCCCCAGATTCTTCTAGAGCCTCCCAGGACCCTTCTAATAGCCCCCCGACCTTTCTAGACCCTCCCCGGATCCTTCTAAATGAACCCAGACCCTTCTAGGGCCCCCCAGAACCCCTCTAAAAGCCTCCAGACGCTTGTAGAGACACGCAGGACCCGTCTAAAAGAACCCAGACCCTTCTAGACCCTCCCCTGATCATTCTAAAAGACCCCAGACCCTTCTAAAACCTCCCAGGACTATTCTAAAAGAACCCAGACCCTTATAGACCCTCCCCGGATTATTCTAAAAGCCCCCAGAACCTTCTAGAGCCCCCCAAGACCCTTCTAAAAGCCTCCAGACCCTTCTAGAGCCCCCCCGAACCACTCTAATAGTTCCCAGACCCTTCTAGAGGCCCCCAGGACCCTATTAAAGCCCCCAGACTCTTCTAGAGCACACCAGGACCCTTCTAAAAGCCCCCAGACCCTTCTAGAGCCCCCCCGGACCCTTCTAAAATCCTCCAGACCCTTCTAGAGCCCCCCAGGACCCTTCTAAAAGCCCCCAGACCCTTCTAGACCCTCCCCGGATGCTTCTAAAAGCTCACAGACCCTTCTAAATCCTCCCAGGACCTTTCTAAAAGCCCCCAGACCTTTCTAGAGGACCCAGGACCCTTCTAAAAGCCCCCAGACCCTTCTAGAGCCCCCCAGGACCCTTCTAAAAGCCCCCAGACCCTTCTAGAGCAACCCAGGACCCTTCTAAAAGCCCCCAGACCCTTCTTGAGCCCCCCAGGACCCTTCTAAATGCCCCCAGACCCTTCTAGAGCCACCCAGGACCCTTCTAAAAGCCCCCAAACCCTTCTAGAGCCCCCCAGGACCCTTCTAAAAGCTCCCAGACCATTCTAGAGCCCTCCAGGACCCTTCTAAAAGCCCCCAGACCCTTCTAGAGCCCCCCAGGACCCTTCTACAAGCCCCCAGACCCTTCTAGAGCCACCCAGGACCCTTCTAAAAGCCTCTAGACCCTTCTAGAGCCCCCCAGGACCATTCTAAAAGTCCCCAGACCCTTCTAGACCCTCCCCGGATCCCTCTAAAAGCACCCAGACCCTTCTAGAGCCACCTAGGATCCTTCAAAAAGCACCCAGACCTTTCTAGACCGTCCCCGGATCTTTCTAAAAGCCCCCAGACCCTTCTAGAGCCCCCCAGGATCATTCTAAAAGACCCCAGACCCTTCTAGAGCCCCCCAGGATCATACCAAAAGCCCTCAGACCCTTCTAGAGCCCCCTAGGACCCATCTAAAAGCCCCCAGACCCTTCTAGATTCCCCTAGGACCCTTCTAAAAGCCCCCAGACCCTTCTAGACCTTCCCCGGATCCTTCGAAAAGACCCCAGACCCTTCTAGAGCCCCCCAGGATCATTCTAAAAGCCCCCAGACCCTTCTAGAGCCCCCCAGTACCCTTCTAAAAGCCCCTAGACCCTTCTAGAGCCCCCCAGGACCCTTCTAAAAGCCCCCAGACCCTTCAAGAGGCACCCAGGGCCCCTCTTAATGAACCCCGTCCCTTCTAGATCACCCCAGGACCCTTCTAAAAGTCCCCAGGCCCTTCTAGAGCACCCCAGGACCCTTCTAAAATCCCCCAGACCCTTCTAGAGGCCCCCCGGACCCTTCTAAAAGACCCCAGACCATTCTAGAGGACCCCAGGACACTTCTGAAAGCCAGCAGAACATTCTAGAGTCACCCAGGACCCTTCTAAAGGCAACCAGACACTTCTAGAGCATCCCCAGGACCCTTCTAAAAGCGCCCAGACCCTTCTAGAGACTCCCAGGACCCTTCTAAAAGCCCCCAGAACCTTCTAGTGCCCTCCAGGACCCTTCTAAAAGCACCCAGACCCATCTAGAGCATCCGAGGACACTTCTAAAATTCCCCAGACCCTTCTAGAGCACCCCAGGACACTTCTGAAAGCCCCCAGAACCTTCTAGAGCCCCCCCGGACCCTTCTAAAAGAACCCAGACCCTTCTAGAGCCACCCAGGACCCTTCTAAAAGCCCCCAGACCATTCTAGAGCACCCCAGGACCCTTCTAAAAGCCCCCAGACCCTTCTAGAGACCCCCAGGACCCGTCTGAAAGCTCCCAGAACTTTCTAGAGCCCCCCAGGACCCTTCTGAAAGCCCCCAGACCCTTCTAGAGCATCCGAGGACCATTCTAAAAGCACCCAGACCCTGCTAGAGCATCACAGGACCCTTCTAAAAGCCCCCAGACCCTTCTAGAGGCCCCTAGGACCCTTCTAAAACCACCCAGAACCCTCTAGAGCCACCCAGGACTCTTCTAAAAGCACCCAGACCCTTCTAGAGCCTCCCAGGACCCTTCTAAAAGCACCCAGACCTTTCTAGAGCCCCCCAATACCATTCTAAAGGCACCCAGACCTTTCTAGACCCTCCCCGGATCATTCTAAAAGCCCCCAGACCCTTCTAGAGCCCCCCAGGATCATTCTAAAAGCCCCCAGACCATTCTAGAGCCACCTAGAACCCATCTAAAAGCCCCCAGACACATCTAGAGGCCCCTAGGACCCTTCTAAAAGACCCCAGACCCTTCTAGACCCTCCCCGGATCCTTCGAAAAGACCCCAGACCCTTCTAGAGCCCCCCAGGATCATTCTAAAAGCCCCCAGACCCTTCTAGAGGCCCCCAGGATCCTTCTAAAAGCCCCCAGACCATTCTAGAGCCCCCAGGACACTTCTAAAGGCCCCCAGACCCTTCTAGACCCTCCCCGGATCATTCTAAAAGACCCCAGATTCTTCTAGAGCCTCCCAGGACCATTCTAATAGCCCCCGACCTTTCTAGACCCTCCCCGGATCCTTCTAAATGAACCCAGACCTTTCTAGTGCCCCCCAGAACCCCTCTAAAAGCCTCCAGACCCTTGTAGAGCCCCCCAGGACCCGTCTAAAAGCGGCCAGACCCTTCTAGACCCTCCCCTGATCATTCTAAAAGACCCCAGACCCTTCTAAAAAATCCCAGAACCATTCTAAAAAAACCCAGACCCTTCTAGACCCTCCCCGGATTATTCTAAAAGCCCCCAGACCCTTCTAGAGCCCCCCCAGACCCTTCTAAAAGGCTCCAGACTATTCTAGAGCCCCCCCGAACCACTCTAATAGTTCTCAGACCCTTCTAGAGGCCCCCAGGACCCTTCTATAAGTACCCAGACCCTTCTAGAGAACCCCAGGAACCTTCTAAAAGCCACCAGACCCTTCTAGAGCCTCCCAGGAGCCTTCTAAAAACCCCCAGACCCTTCTAGAGCCCCCCCGGACCACTCTAATAGATCCCAGACCCTTCTAGAGGCCCCCAGGATACTTCTAAATGCTCCCAGACCCTTCTAGAGAACCCCGGGACCCTTCTAAAAGCCCCCAGACCCTTCTAGAGCCCCCCAGGACCCTTCTAAAAGCACCCAGAACCTTCTAGACCCTCCCCGGATCATTCTAAAAGCCCCCAGACCCTTCTAGAGACCCCCATGACCCTTCTAAAAGCACTCAGACCCTTCTAGAGGGTCCCAGGACCCTTCTAAAAGCACCCAGAACCTTCTAGAGCCTCCCAGGACCATTCTAAAAGCCCCCAGACCCTTCTAGACCCACACAGGACCCTTCTAAATGCACCCAGACCCTTCTAGAGCCCCCCAGGACCCTTCTGAAAGGCCGCAGACACATCTAGACACTCCCCGGATCTTTCTAAAAGACCCCAGACAATTCTAGAGATCCCCAGGAGCATTCTAAAAGCCCCCAGACCCTTCTAGAGCACTCCAGGACCCTTCTAAAAGCCCCCAGACCCTTCTAGAGCCCCCCAGGGCCCCTCTTAAGGCACCCCGTCCCTTCTAGGACACCCCAGGACCCTTCTTAAAGTCCCCAGACCCATCTAGAGCACCCCAGGACCCTTCTAAAAGCCCCCAGACCCTTCTAGAGACCCCCCGGACCCTTCTAAAAGCCTCCAGACCCTACTAGAGGACCCCTGGACCCATCTGAAAGCCCCCAGAACCTTCTAGAGCATCCCAGGACAGTTCTAAAAGCACCCAGACCCTTCTAGAGCATCCCAGGACAGTTCTAAAAGCCCCCAGACCCTTCTAGAGCCTCCCAGGACCCTTCTAAAAGCTCCCAGACCCTTCTAGAGCCTCCCAGGACCCTTCTAAAAGCCCCCAGACCCTTCTAGAGCCCCCCCGGACCACTCTAATAGATCCCAGACCCTTCTAGAGGCCCCCAGGATACTTCTAAATGCCCCCAGACCCTTCTAGAGAACCCCGGGACCCTTCTAAAAGCCCCCAGACCCTTTCTAGAGCCCCCCAGGACCCTTCTAAAAGCCCCCAGAACCTTCTAGACCCTCCCCGGATCATTCTAAAAGCCCCCAGACCCTTCTAGAGACACCCGTGACCCTTCTAAAAGCAGTCAGACCCTTCTAGAGGGCCCCAGGACCCTTCTAAAAGCACCCAGACCCTTCTAGAGCCTCCCAGGACCATTCTAAAAGCCCCCAGACCCTTCTAGACCCCCCCAGGACCCTTCTAAAAGCCCCCAGACCCTTCTAGAGCCCCCCAGGACCCTTCTGAAAGGCCGCAGACACATCTAGACACTCCCCGGATCTTTCTAAAAGACCCCAGACATTTCTAGAGATCCCCAGGAGCATTCTAAAAGCCCCCAGACCCTTCTAGAGCACTCCAGGACCCTTCTAAAAGCCCCCAGACCCTTCTAGAGCCCCCCAGGGCCCCTCTTAAGGCACCCCGTCCCTTCTAGGACACCCCAGGACCCTTCTTAAAGTCCCCAGACCCTTCTAGAGCACCCAAGGACCCTTCTAAAAGCCCCCAGACCCTTCCAGAGCCCCCCAGGACGCTTCTAAAAACTTCCAAACCCTTCTAGACCGTCCCCGGATCATTCTAAAAGCCCCCAGACCCTTCTAGAGCCCCCCAGAATCATTCTAAAAGCCCACTGACCCTTCTAGAGCCCCCTAGGACCCATCTAAAAGCACCCAGACCCTTCTAGAGACACCCAGGACCCTTCTAAAAGCCCCCAGACCGTTCTAGACCCTCAAAGGACCCTTCTACAAGCACCCAGACCCTTCTAGAGCCCCCCAGGACCCTTCTAATAGCCACCAGACCCGTCTAGAGGCCACCAGGACCCTTCTAAAAGTCCCCAGATTCTTCTAGAGCCCCCCCGGACCCTTGTAAAAGCACCCAGACCCTTCTAGAGGCCCCCAGGACCCTTATAAAAGCACCCAGACCCTTCCAGAGCCTCACAGGTCCCTTCTAAACGCCCCCAGAGCCTTCTAGAGGTCCTTAGAACCCTTCTAAAAGCCTCTAGACCCTTCTAGAGCCTCCCAGGACCGTTATAAAAGCCCCCAGACCCTTCTAGAGCCCCCCAGGACCCTTCTAAAAGACCCCAGACCCTTCTAGAGCCGCCTAGGATCCTTCAAAAAGCATAAAGACCCTTCTAGACCTTCCCCGGATCATTCTAAAAGCCCCCAGACCCTTCTAGAGCCCCTCAGGACCCTTCTAAATGCCCCCAGACCCTTCTAGAGAACCCCAGGACCCATCTAAAAGCCCCCAGATCCTTCTAGAGGCCTCCAGGACCCTTCTAAAAGCCCCCAGACCCTTCTAGAGCCCCCCAGGACCATTCTAAAAGAACCCAGACCCTTCTAGAGCCCCCCAGGACCCTACTAAAAGCTCCCAGACCCTTCTAGAGCCCCCCAGGACCCTTCTAAAAGCCCCCAGACCCTTCTAGACCCTTCCCGGATCCTTCTAAAAGCCCCCAGACCCTTCTAGATCCTCCCAGGACCTTTCTAAAAGCCCCCAGACCTTTCTAGAGGCCCCAGGACCCTTCTAAAAGCCCCCAGACCCTTCTAGAGCCGCCCAGGACCCTTCTAAAAGCACCCAGACCCTTCTAGAGCAACCCAGGACCCTTCTAAAAGCCCCCAGACCCTTCTTGAGCCCCCCAGGACCCTTCTAAAAGCACCCAGACCCTTCTAGCGGCACCCAGGACCCTTCTACAAGCCCCCAAACCCTTCTAGAGCCCCCCAGGACCCTTCTAAAAGCTCCCAGACCATTCTAGAGCCGCCCAGGACCCTTCTAAAAGCACCCAGACCCTTCTAGAGCCCCCCAGGACCCTTCTACAAGCCCCCAGACCCTTCTAGAGCCACCCAGGACCCTTCTAAAAGCACCCAGACGCTTCTAGAGGCCCCCAGGACCCGTCTAAAAGCCCCCAGATCCTTCTAGAGGCCTCCAGGACCCTTCTAAAAGCCCCCAGACCCTTCTAGAGCCCCCCAGGACCATTCTAAAAGAACCCAGACCCTTCTAGAGCCCCCCAGGACCCTACTAAAAGCTCCCAGACCCTTCTAGCGGCACCCAGGACCCTTCTACAAGCCCCCAAACCCTTCTAGAGCCCCCCAGGACCCTTCTAAAAGCTCCCAGACCATTCTAGAGCCCCCCAGGACCCTTCTACAAGCCCCCAGACCCTTCTAGAGCCACCCAGGATCATTCTAAAAGCACCCCGACCCTTCTAGAGGCCCCCAGGACCCGTCTAAAAGCCTCTAGACCCTTCTAGAGCCCCCCAGGACCTTTCTAAAAGCACCCAGACCCTTATAGAGGCTCCCCGGACCCTTATAAAAGCACCCCGACCCTTCTAGAGGCCCCCAGGACCCGTCTAAAAGCATCTAGACCCTTCTAGAGCCCCCCAGGACCTTTCTAAAAGTCCCCAGACCCTTCTAGAGCCCCCCAGGACCCTTCTACAAGCCCCCAGACCCTTCTAGAGCCACCCAGGACCCTTCTAAAAGCACCCAGACGCTTCTAGAGGCCCCCAGGACCCGTCTAAAAGCCTCTAGATCCTTCTAGAGCCCCCAAGGACCATTCTAAAAGCCCCCAGACCCTTATAGAGGCTCCCCGGCCCCTTATAAAAGCACCCCGACCCTTCTAGAGGCCCCCAGGACCCGTCTAAAAGCCTCTAGACCCTTCTAGAGCCCCCCAGGACCATTCTAAAAGTCCCCAGACCCTTCTAGACCCGCCCCGGATCCCTCTAAAAGCCCCCAGACCCTTCTAGAGCCACCTAGGATCCTTCAAAAAGCACCCAGACCTTTCTAGACCGTCCCCGGATCATTCTAAAAGCCCCCAGACCCTTCTAGAGCCCTCCAGGATCATTCTAAAAGCCCCCAGACCCTTCTAGAGCCACCTAGGACCCATCTAAAAGCACCCAGACCCTTCTAGAGACACCCAGGACCCTTCTAAAAGCCGCCAGACCGTTCTAGAGCCCCCCAGGATCATTCCAAAAGCCCCCAGACCCTTCTAGAGCCCCCTAGGACCCATCTAAAAGCCCCCAGACCCTTCTAGAGGCCCCTAGGACCCTCTAAAAGCCCCCAGACCCTTCTAGACCCTCCCCGGATCCTTCGAAAAGACCCCAGACCCTTCTAGAGCCCCCCAGGATCATTCTAAAAGCCCCCAGACCCTTCTAGAGCCCCCCAGTACCCTTCTAAAAGCCCCTAGACCCTTCTAGAGCCCCCCAGGACCCTTCTAAAAGCCCCCAGACCCTTCAAGAGGCACCCAGGCCCCCTCTTAATGAACCCCATCCCTACTAGATCACCCCAGGACCCTTTTAAAAGTCCCCAGGCCCTTCTAGAGCACCCCAGGACCATTCTAAAAGCCCCCAGACCCTTCTAGAGCCCCCCCGGACCCTTCTAAAAGACCCCAGACCCTTCTAGAGAACCCCAGGACACTTCTGAAAGCCAGCAGAACATTCTAGAGTCACCCAGGACCCTTCTAAAGGCACCCAGACCCTTCTAGACCCCCCAGGACCCTTCTAAAAGCGCCCAGACCCTTCTAGAGACTCCCAGGACCCTTCTGAAAGCCCCCAGAAACTTCTAGAGCCCTCCAGGATCCTTCTAAAAGCCCCCAGACCCTTCTAGAGCATCCGAGGAGCCTTCTAAAATTCCCCAGACCCTTCTAGAGCACCCCAGGACACTTCTAAAAGTCCCCAGACCCTTCTAGAGCCCCCCCGGACCCTTCTAAAATCCCTCAGACCCTTCTAGAGCCCCCCAGGACCCTTCTAAAAGCTCCCAGACCATTCTAGAGCCGCCCAGGACCCTTCTAAAAGCACCCAGACCCTTCTAGAGCCCCCCAGGACCCTTCTACAAGCCCCCAGACCCTTCTAGAGCCACCCAGGACCCTTCTAAAAGCACCCAGACGCTTCTAGAGGCCCCCAGGACCCGTCTAAAAGCCCCCAGATCCTTCTAGAGGCCTCCAGGACCCTTCTAAAAGCCCCCAGACCCTTCTAGAGCCCCCCAGGACCATTCTAAAAGAACCCAGACCCTTCTAGAGCCCCCCAGGACCCTACTAAAAGCTCCCAGACCCTTCTAGCGGCACCCAGGACCCTTCTACAAGCCCCCAAACCCTTCTAGAGCCCCCCAGGACCCTTCTAAAAGCTCCCAGACCATTCTAGAGCCCCCCAGGACCTTTCTAAAAGCACCCAGACCCTTATAGAGGCTCCCCGGACCCTTATAAAAGCACCCCGACCCTTCTAGAGGCCCCCAGGACCCGTCTAAAAGCCTCTAGACCCTTCTAGAGCCCCCCAGGACCTTTCTAAAAGTCCCCAGACCCTTCTAGAGCCCGCAGGACCCTTCTACAAGCCCCCAGACCCTTCTAGAGCCACCCAGGACCCTTCTAAAAGCACCCAGACGCTTCTAGAGGCCCCCAGGACCCGTCTAAAAGCCTCTAGATCCTTCTAGAGCCCCCAAGGACCATTCTAAAAGCCCCCAGACCCTTATAGAGGCTCCCCGGCCCCTTATAAAAGCACCCCGACCCTTCTAGAGGCCCCCAGGACCCGTCTAAAAGCCTCTAGACCCTTCTAGAGCCCCCCAGGACCATTCTAAAAGTCCCCAGACCCTTCTAGACCCTCCCCGGATCCCTCTAAAAGCCCCCAGACCCTTCTAGAGCCACCTAGGATCCTTCAAAAAGCACCCAGACCTTTCTAGACCGTCCCCGGATCATTCTAAAAGCCCCCAGACCCTTCTAGAGCCCTCCAGGATCATTCTAAAAGCCCCCAGACCCTTCTAGAGCCACCTAGGACCCATCTAAAAGCACCCAGACCCTTCTAGAGACACCCAGGACCCTTCTAAAAGCCGCCAGACCGTTCTAGAGCCCCCCAGGATCATTCCAAAAGCCCCCAGACCCTTCTAGAGCCCCCTAGGACCCATCTAAAAGCCCCCAGACCCTTCTAGAGGCCCCTAGGACCCTCTAAAAGCCCCCAGACCCTTCTAGACCCTCCCCGGATCCTTCGAAAAGACCCCAGACCCTTCTAGAGCCCCCCAGGATCATTCTAAAAGCCCCCAGACCCTTCTAGAGCCCCCCAGTACCCTTCTAAAAGCCCCTAGACCCTTCTAGAGCCCCCCAGGACCCTTCTAAAAGCCCCCAGACCCTTCAAGAGGCACCCAGGCCCCCTCTTAATGAAACCCATCCCTACTAGATCACCCCAGGACCCTTTTAAAAGTCCCCAGGCCCTTCTAGAGCACCCCAGGACCATTCTAAAAGCCCCCAGACCCTTCTAGAGCCCCCCCGGACCCTTCTAAAAGACCCCAGACCCTTCTAGAGAACCCCAGGACACTTCTGAAAGCCAGCAGAACATTCTAGAGTCACCCAGGACCCTTCTAAAGGCACCCAGACCCTTCTAGACCCCCCAGGACCCTTCTAAAAGCGCCCAGACCCTTCTAGAGACTCCCAGGACCCTTCTGAAAGCCCCCAGAAACTTCTAGAGCCCTCCAGGATCCTTCTAAAAGCCCCCAGACCCTTCTAGAGCATCCGAGGAGCCTTCTAAAATTCCCCAGACCCTTCTAGAGCACCCCAGGACACTTCTAAAAGTCCCCAGACCCTTCTAGAGCCCCCCCGGACCCTTCTAAAATCCCTCAGACCCTTCTAGAGCCACCCAGGACCCTTCTAAAAGCCCCCTGACCATTCTAGAGCCCCCCAGGACCCTTCTAAAAGCCCCCAGACCCTTCTAGAGACCCCCAGGACCCAACTGAAAGCTCCCAGAACTTTCTAGAGCCCCCCAGGACCCTTCTGAAAGCCCCCAGACCCTTCTAGAGCATCCGAGGACCCTTCTAAAAGCACCCAGACCCTTCTAGAGCATCCCAGGACCCTTCTAAAAGCCCCCAGACCCTTCTAGAGGCCCCTAGGACCCTTCTAAAACCACCCAGAACCCTCTAGAGCCACCCAGGACTCTTCTAAAAGCCCCCAGACCCTTCTAGAGCCTCCCAGTACCCCTCTAAAAGCACCCAGACCCTTCTAGAGCCCCCCAATACCATTCTAAAGGCACCCAGACCTTTCTAGACCCTCCCCGGATCATTCTAAAAGCCCCCAGACCCTTCTAGAGCCCCCCAGGATCATTCTAAAAGACCCAGACCCTTCTAGAACCCCCTAGGACCCATCTAAAAGCCCCCAGACCCATCTAGAGGCCTCTAGGACCCTTCTAAAAGAACCCAGACCCTTCTAGACCCTCCCCGGATTATTCTAAAAGCCCCCAGACCCTTCTAGAGCCCCCCCAGACACTTCTAAAAGCCTCCAGACCCTTCTAGAGCCCCCCCGAACAAATCTAATAGTTCTCAGACCCTTCTAGAGGCCCCCAGGACATTTCTATAAGTCCCCAGACCCTTCTAGAGAACCCCAGGAATGTTCTAAAAGCACACAGACCCTTCTAGAGCCTCCCAGGAGCCTTCTAAAAAGCCCCAGACCCTTCTAGAGCCCCCCCGGACCACTCTAATAGATCCCAGACCCTTCTAGAGGCCCCCAGGACCCTTCTAAAAGCCCCCAGACCCTTCTAGAGACCCCCATGACCCTTCTAAAAGCACTCAGACCCTTCTAGAGGGCCCCAGGACCCTTCTAAAAGCACCCAAACCCTTCTAGAGCCTCCCAGGACCATTCTAAAAGCCCCCAGACCCTTCTAGACCCCCACAGGACCCTTCTAAAAGCCCCCAGACCCTTCTAGAGCCCCCCAGGACCATTCTGAAAGGCAGCAGACACATCTAGACAATCCCCGGATCTTTCTAAAAGACCCCAGACATTTCTAGAGATCCCCAGGAGCATTCTAAAAGCCCCCAGACCCTTCTAGAGCACTCCAGGACCCTTCTAAAAGCCCCTAGACCCTTCTAGAGCCCCCCAGGGCCCCTCTTAAAGCACCCCGTCCCTTCGAGGACACCCCAGGACCCTTCTTAAAGTCCCCAGACCCTTCTAGAGCACCCCAGGACCCTTCTAAAAGTCCCCAGACCCTTCTAGAGCACCCCAGGACCCTTCTAAAAGCCTCCAGACCCTACTAGAGGACCCCTGGACCCTTCTGAAAGCCCCCAGAACCTTCTAGAGCATCCCAGGACAGTTCTAACAGCACCCAGACCCTTCTAGAGCATCCCAGGACAGTTCTAAAAGCCCCCAGACCCTTCTAGAGCCTCTCAGGACCCTTCTAAAAGCTCCCAGACCCTTCTAGAGCCTCCCAGGAGCCTTCTAAAAACCCCCAGACCCTTCTAGAGCCCCCCCGGACCACTCTAATAGATCCCAGAACCTTCTAGACGCCCCCAGGATACTTCTAAATGCCCCCAGACCCTTCTAGAGAACTCCGGGACCCTTCTAAAAGCCCCCAGACCCTTCTAGAGCCCCCCAGGAACCTTCTAAAAGCACCCAGAACCTTCTAGACCCTCCCCGGATCATTCTAAAAGCCCCCAGACCCTTCTAAAGACCCCCATGACCCTTCTAAAAGCACTCAGACGCTTCTAGAGGGCCCCAGGACCCTTCTAAAAGCACCCAGACCCTTCTAGAGCCTCCCAGGACCATTCTAAAAGTCCCCAGACCCTTCTAGACCCCCCCAGGACCCTTCTAAAAGCCCCCAGACCCTTCTAGACCCCCCCAGGACCCTTCTAAAAGCCCCCAGACCCTTCTAGAGCCCACCAGGACCCTTCTGAAAGGCCGCAGACACATCTAGACACTCCCCGGATCTTTCTAAAAGACCCCAGACACTTCTAGAGATCCCCAGGAGCATTCTAAAAGCCCCCAGACCCTTCTAGAGCACTCCAGGACCCTTCTAAAACCCCCAGACCCTTCTAGAGCCCCCCAGGGCCCCTCTTAAGGCACCCCGTCCCTTCTAGGACACCCCAGGACCCTTCTTAAAGTCCCCAGACCCTTCTAGAGCACCCCAGTACCCTTCTAAAAGCCCCCAGACCCTTCTAGAGCCCCCCCGGACCCTTCTAAAAGCCTCCAGACCATACTAGAGGCCCCTAGGATCCTTCAAAAAGCACCCAGACCCTTCTAGAGACCCCCAGGACCCTTCTAAAAGCCCCCAGACCCTTCTAGAGCCACCCAGGACGCTTCTAAAAGCCCCCAGACCCTTCTAGAGACCCCCAGGACCCTTCTAAAAGCCCCCAGACCCTTCTAGAACACCCCAGGACCCTTCTAAAAGCCCCCAGACCCTTCAAGAGCACCCCAGGACCCTTCTAAAAGCACCCAGACCCTTCTTGAGCCCCCCAGGACCGTTCTAAAAGCCCCCAGACCCTTCTAGTGGCACCCAGGACCCTTCTACAAGCCCCCAGAGCCTTCTAGAGCCCCCCAGAACCCTTCGAAAAGCTCCCAGACCTTTCTAGATACCCCTAGGACCCTTCTAAAAGCCCCCAGACCCTTCTAGAGCCCCCCAGGACCCTTCTACAAGCCCCCAGACCCTTCTAGAGCCACCCAGGACCCTTCTAAAAGTACCCAGACCCTTCTAGAGGCCCCCAGGACCCGTCTAAAAGCCTCTAGACCCTTCTAGAGCCCCCCAGGACCTTTCTAAAAGCACCCAGACCCTTCTAGAGGCTCCCCGGACCCTTATAAAAGCACCCCGACCCTTCTAGAGCCAACTAGGATCCTTCAAAAAGCACCCAGACCTTTCTAGACCGTCCCCGGATCATTCTAAAAGCCCCCAGACCCTTCTAGAGCCCCCCAGGATCATTCTAAAAGCCCCCAGACTCTTCTAGAGCCCCCCAGGATCATTCCAAAAGCCCCCAGACCCTTCTAGAGCCCCCTAGGACCCATCTAAAATCCCCCAGACCCATCTAGAGGCCCCTAGGACCCTTCTAAAAGCCCCCAGACCCTTCTAGACCCCCCCCGGATCCTTCGAAAAGACCCCAGACCCTTCTAGAGCCACCCAGGATCATTCTAAAAGACCCCAGACCCTTCTAGATCCCCCCAGTAACCTTCTAAAAGCCCCTAGACCCTTCTAGAACCCCCCCAGGACCCTTCTAAATGCCCCCAGACCCTTCAAGAGGCACCTAGGACCCTTCTAAAAGCACCCAGACCCTTCTAGATCCTCCCAGGACCATTCTAAAAGCCCCCAGACCCTTCTAGACCCCCTCAGGACCCTTCTAAAAGCCCCCAGACCCTTCTAGAGCCCACCAGGACCCTTTTGAAAGGCCGCAGACACTTCTAGACACTCCCCGGATCATTCTAAAAGACCCCAGACATTTCTAGAGACAACCAGGAGCATTCTAAAAGCCCCCAGACCCTTCTAGAGCACCCCAGAACCCTTCTAAAAGACCCAGACCTTTCTAGAGCACGCCAGGACCCGTCTAAAAGCCCCCAGACCATTCTAGAGCCCCCCCGGACCCTTCTAAAAGCCTCCAGACCCTTCTAGAGGCCCCCTGGACCTTTCTGAAAGCACCCAGACCCTTCTAGAGCCTACCAGGACCTTTCTACAAGCCCCCAGACCCTTCTAGAGCCACCAAGGACCCTTCTAAAAGCCCCCAGACCCTTCTAGAGGCCCCCAGGACCCTTCTAAAAGCCACCAGACCCTTCTAGAGCCTCCCAGGACCATTCTGCAAGCCCCCAGACCCATCTAGAGCCCCCCAGGACCCTTCTACAAGCCCCCAGACCATTCTAGATCCACCCAGGACCCTTCTAAAAGCCCCCAGACCCTTCTAGATGCCCCCAGGACTCGTCTAAAAGCCTCTAGACCCTTCTAGAGCCCCCCAGGACCTTTCTAAATGCACCCAGACCCTTCTAGAGGCTCCCCGGTCCCTTATAAATGCACCCCGACCATTCTAGAGTCTCCCAGGACCCTTCTAAAAGCCACCAGACCCTTCTAGACCCCCACAGGACCCTTCTAAAAGCCCCCAGACCCTTCTAGAGCCCCCCAGGACCATTCTGAAAGGCAGCAGACACATCTAGACAATCCCCGGATCTTTCTAAAAGACCCCAGACATTTCTAGAGATCCCCAGGAGCATTCTAAAAGCCCCCAGACCCTTCTAGAGCACTCCAGGACCCTTCTAAAAGCCCCTAGACCCTTCTAGAGCCCCCCAGGGCCCCTCTTAAAGCACCCCGTCCCTTCGAGGACACCCCAGGACCCTTCTTAAAGTCCCCAGACCCTTCTAGAGCACCCCAGGACCCTTCTAAAAGTCCCCAGACCCTTCTAGAGCACCCCAGGACCCTTCTAAAAGCCTCCAGACCCTACTAGAGGACCCCTGGACCCTTCTGAAAGCCCCCAGAACCTTCTAGAGCATCCCAGGACAGTTCTAACAGCACCCAGACCCTTCTAGAGCATCCCAGGACAGTTCTAAAAGCCCCCAGACCCTTCTAGAGCCTCTCAGGACCCTTCTAAAAGCTCCCAGACCCTTCTAGAGCCTCCCAGGAGCCTTCTAAAAACCCCCAGACCCTTCTAGAGCCCCCCCGGACCACTCTAATAGATCCCAGAACCTTCTAGACGCCCCCAGGATACTTCTAAATGCCCCCAGACCCTTCTAGAGAACTCCGGGACCCTTCTAAAAGCCCCCAGACCCTTCTAGAGCCCCCCAGGAACCTTCTAAAAGCACCCAGAACCTTCTAGACCCTCCCCGGATCATTCTAAAAGCCCCCAGACCCTTCTAAAGACCCCCATGACCCTTCTAAAAGCACTCAGACCCTTCTAGAGGGCCCCAGGACCCTTCTAAAAGCACCCAGACCCTTCTAGAGCCTCCCAGGACCATTCTAAAAGTCCCCAGACCCTTCTAGACCCCCCCAGGACCCTTCTAAAAGCCCCCAGACCCTTCTAGACCCCCCCAGGACCCTTCTAAAAGCCCCCAGACCCTTCTAGAGCCCACCAGGACCCTTCTGAAAGGCCGCAGACACATCTAGACACTCCCCGGATCTTTCTAAAAGACCCCAGACACTTCTAGAGATCCCCAGGAGCATTCTAAAAGCCCCCAGACCCTTCTAGAGCACTCCAGGACCCTTCTAAAACCCCCAGACCCTTCTAGAGCTCCCCAGGGCCCCTCTTAAGGCACCCCGTCCCTTCTAGGACACCCCAGGACCCTTCTTAAAGTCCCCAGACCCTTCTAGAGCACCCCAGTACCCTTCTAAAAGCCCCCAGACCCTTCTAGAGCCCCCCCGGACCCTTCTAAAAGCCTCCAGACCATACTAGAGGCCCCTAGGATCCTTCAAAAAGCACCCAGACCCTTCTAGAGACCCCCAGGACCCTTCTAAAAGCCCCCAGACCCTTCTAGAGCCACCCAGGACGCTTCTAAAAGCCCCCAGACCCTTCTAGAGACCCCCAGGACCCTTCTAAAAGCCCCCAGACCCTTCTAGAACACCCCAGGACCCTTCTAAAAGCCCCCAGACCCTTCAAGAGCACCCCAGGACCCTTCTAAAAGCACCCAGACCCTTCTTGAGCCCCCCAGGACCGTTCTAAAAGCCCCCAGACCCTTCTAGTGGCACCCAGGACCCTTCTACAAGCCCCCAGAGCCTTCTAGAGCCCCCCAGAACCCTTCGAAAAGCTCCCAGACCTTTCTAGATACCCCTAGGACCCTTCTAAAAGCCCCCAGACCCTTCTAGAGCCCCCCAGGACCCTTCTACAAGCCCCCAGACCCTTCTAGAGCCACCCAGGACCCTTCTAAAAGTACCCAGACCCTTCTAGAGGCCCCCAGGACCCGTCTAAAAGCCTCTAGACCCTTCTAGAGCCCCCCAGGACCTTTCTAAAAGCACCCAGACCCTTCTAGAGGCTCCCCGGACCCTTATAAAAGCACCCCGACCCTTCTAGAGCCAACTAGGATCCTTCAAAAAGCACCCAGACCTTTCTAGACCGTCCCCGGATCATTCTAAAAGCCCCCAGACCCTTCTAGAGCCCCCCAGGATCATTCTAAAAGCCCCCGGACTCTTCTAGAGCCCCCCAGGATCATTCCAAAAGCCCCCAGACCCTTCTAGAGCCCCCTAGGACCCATCTAAAATCCCCCAGACCCATCTAGAGGCCCCTAGGACCCTTCTAAAAGCCCCCAGACCCTTCTAGACCCTCCCCGGATCCTTCGAAAAGACCCCAGACCCTTCTAGAGCCACCCAGGATCATTCTAAAAGACCCCAGACCCTTCTAGATCCCCCCAGTAACCTTCTAAAAGCCCCTAGACCCTTCTAGAACCCCCCCAGGACCCTTCTAAATGCCCCCAGACCCTTCTAGAGCACCCCAGAACCCTTCTAAAAGACCCAGACCTTTCTAGAGCACGCCAGGACCCGTCTAAAAGCCCCCAGACCATTCTAGAGCCCCCCCGGACCCTTCTAAAAGCCTCCAGACCCTTCTAGAGGCCCCCTGGACCTTTCTGAAAGCACCCAGACCCTTCTAGAGCCTACCAGGACCTTTCTACAAGCCCCCAGACCCTTCTAGAGCCACCAAGGACCCTTCTAAAAGCCCCCAGACCCTTCTAGAGGCCCCCAGGACCCTTCTAAAAGCCACCAGACCCTTCTAGAGCCTCCCAGGACCATTCTGCAAGCCCCCAGACCCATCTAGAGCCCCCAGGACCCTTCTACAAGCCCCCAGACCATTCTAGATCCACCCAGGACCCTTCTAAAAGCCCCCAGACCCTTCTAGATGCCCCCAGGACTCGTCTAAAAGCCTCTAGACCCTTCTAGAGCCCCCCAGGACCTTTCTAAATGCACCCAGACCCTTCTAGAGGCTCCCCGGTCCCTTATAAATGCACCCCGACCATTCTAGAGTCTCCCAGGACCCTTCTAAAAGCCACCAGACCCTTCTAGAGACCCCCAGGACCCTTCTAAAAGCCCCCAGACCCTTCTAGACACTCCCCGGATCCTTCTAAACGCACTCAGACCCTTCTAGAGCCCCCTAGGATCCTTCAAAAAGCACCCAGACCCTTCTAGACCGTCCCCGGATCATTCTAAAAGCCCCCAGACCCTTCTAGAGCCCCCCAGGACACTTCTAAAAGCCCCCTGACCCTTCTAGAGCCCCCTATGACCCATCTAAAAGCCCCCAGACCTTTCTAGACCCTCCCCGGATCCTTCTAAAAAACACCAGACCATTCTAGAGCCTCCCAGGACCATTCTAAAGCCCTCAGACCCTTCTAGAGGACCCCAGGACCCTTCTAAAAGCCCCCAGACACTTCTAGAGCCCCCCCGGACCCTTCTAAAAGCCTACAGACCCTTCTAGAGCCCCCCAGGACCCTTCTAAAAGCCCCCAGACCAATCTAGAAGACCCCAGGGCCCTCTTAAGGCACCCCGTCCATTCTAGAGCACCCCAGGACCCTTCTAAAAGTCCCCAGACCCTTCTAGAGCAACCCAGGACCCTTCTAAAAGACCCAAGACCCTTCTAGAGCCCCCCAGGACCCTTCTAAAAGCACCCAGACCCTTATAGAGGCCCCCAGGACCCTTCTGAAAGCCCCAAGAACCTTCTAGAGCATCCCAGGACCCTTCTAAAAGAACCCAGACCCTTCTAGAGCTCCCCAGGACCCTTCTAAAAGCCCCCAGACCATTCTAGAGACCCCCATGACCCTTCTGAAAGCCTCCAGAACCTTCTAGATCCACCCAGGACCCTTCTAAAAGCCACCAGACCCTTCTAGAGACCCCAGGACCATTCTAAAAGCACCCAGACCCTTCTAGAGACACCCAGGACCCTTCTAAATGCCCCCAGACCCTTCTAGATAAGCCAGGACCCTTCTAAAAGCAACCAGAACCTTCTAGAGCCACCCAGGACCATTCTAAAAGCCCCCAAACCCTTCTAGAGCCTCCCAGGACCCTTCTAAAAGCACCCAGACCCTTCTAGATAGCCCCAGGACCATTCTAAAGGCCCCCAGACTCTTCTAGACCCTCCCCGGATCATTCTAAAAGCCCCCAGACCCTTCTAGAGACCTCCAGGACCCTTATAAAGGCCCCCAGACCCTTCTAGACCCTCCCCGGATCATTCTAAAAGCCCCCAGACCCCTCTAGAGCCTCTCAGGACCCCTCTAAAAGCCCCCAGACCCTTCTAGAGCCTCGCAGGACCCTTCTAAAAGCCTCCAGACCCTACTAGAGGCCCCCAGGACCCTTCTAAAAGTCCCCAGACCCTTCTAGAGCCTTCCAGGACCCTTCTAAAAGCCCCCAGACCCTTCTAGAGCACCCCCGGACCCCTCTGATATATCCCACACCATTCTAGAGGCCACCAGGATACTTTCAAAAGCCCCCAGACCCTTCTAGAGAACCCCAGGACCCTTCTAAAAGCCCCCAGACCATTCTAGAGCCCCCCAGGGCCCTTCTAAAAGACCCGAGACCCTTCTAGGAGAGACGGGGGTCCTTAAGAGGGGCCTTGGGGTCCTCTAGAAGAGTCTGGGGGCTTATAGAAGTGTCCTGGCGGGCTCTCGAAGGGTCTGGGTTCTTTGAGAAGGGTCTTTGGGTGGCTCTAGAAGGGTCTGTGGTCTTTTGGAAGGGTCCTGGGTGCCTCAAGAAGGGTCTAGGGGCTTTTATAGGGTCCTGGGGGGCTCTAGAAGGGTCTGGGTGCTTTTAGAAGTGTCCTGGGGAGCTCTAGAAGGGTCTGGGGTCTTTTAGAAGGGTCCCGGGAGGCTCTAGAAGGGTCTGAGGGCTTTTAGAATTGTCATGCGGGTCTCTAGAAGGGTCTGGGTCCTGTTAGAAGGGTCCTTGGGGGCTCTAGAAGGGTCTGAGTATCATTAGAGGGGCCTTGGGGGTATCTAGAAGGGTCTGGGGGATATTAGAAGGGTCCTGGAGAGCTCTAGAAGGGTCTTGGGGCTTTTAGAAGGGTCCTGGGAGGCTCTAGAAGGGTCTGGGGGCTTTTAGATGGGTCCTGCGGGTTTCTAGAAGGGTCTGGGTGCTTTTAGAATTGTCCTGGGGGGCTCTAGAAGGGTCGGGGGGGTTTTAGGATAGTCCTGGTGGGCTCTAGAAGGGTGTGAGGGCTTTTAGAAGGTTCCTGGGGGCATCTAGAAAGCTCTGGGGGCTTTTAGAAGGGTCCTGGGGGCCTCTAGAATTGTCTCAGGGATTTTAGAAGGGTCCTGGGAGGCTCTAGAAGGGTCTGGGTGCTTTTAGAATGATCCAGGGAGGGTCTAGAAGGGTCTGGGGGCTTTTAGAAGGGTCCTGTGGGGCTCTAGAAGGGTCAGGGTGCTTTTAGAAGGGGCCTAGGGGTGTCTAGAAGGGTCTGGGTGCTTTTAGAAGGGTCCTCGGGGGCTGTAGAAGGGTCTGGAGTCTTTTAGAAGGGTCCTGGGGGGCTCTAGGACGGTCTGGAAGCTTTTAGAAGGGCTCTGGGGGGCTCTAGAAGGGTCTGGGGGGTTTTTGAAGGGTCCTGGTGGGCTCTAGAAGGGTCTGGGGGTTTTCAGAATGGTCCTGGGGGGCTCTAGAAGGGTATGGGGGTTATAGAAGGGTCCTGGGCGCATCTAGAAGGGTCTGGAGTCTTTTAGAAGGGTCCTGTGAGGATCCAGATGGGTCTGGGTGCTTTTAGAAGGATCCGGAGAGGGTCTAGAAGGGTCTGGGGGCTTTTAGAAGGGTCCTGGGGGGCTCTACAAATGTCTGGAGGCTTTTAGAAGGGTCCAGGGGGCCTCTAGAAGGGTCTGGGGGCTTTTAGAAGAGTCCTGGGGGCCTCTAGAAGGGTCTGGCGGCTTTTAGAAGAGTCCTGGGGCCTCTAGAAGGGTCTGGGGGCTTTTAGAAGGGTCCTGGGGGGCTCTAGAAGGGTCTGGAGGCTTTTAGAAGGTTCCGGTGTGGCTCTAGAATGGTGTGGGGTCTTTTAGAAGGGACCTGGGGGCATCTAGAAGGCTCTGGGGGCTTTTATAAGGGTCCTGGGGGGCTCTAGAAGGGTCTGGGTGCTTTTAGAAGGATCCGGGGAGGGTCTAGAAGGGTCTGGAGGCTTTTAGAAGGGTCCTTTGGGGCTCTAGAAGGGTCTGGGGGATATTAGAAGGGTCCTGGGATGGTCTAACAAGGGTCTGGTTTGTTTTAGAAGGGTCCTGCGGGTCTCTAGAAGGTTCTGGGTGCTTTTAGAAGGGTCCTTGTGGTCTCTAGAAGGGTCTGGGGACCATTAGAGGGGCCCTAGGGGCCTCTAGAAGGGTCTGGGGGCTCTTAGAAGGGTCTTGGTAGGCTGTAGAAGGGTCTGGGTGCATTTAGAAGGGTCCTGCGGTTCTCTAGAAGGGTCTGGGGGCTTTTAGAATGGTCCTTGGGGGCTCTAGAAGGGTCTGGGGACCACTAGAGGGGCCCTGGGTGCCTCTAGAAAGGTCTGGGGTATTTTAGAAGGGTCCTGGGGAGATCTAGAAGGGTCTGGGGGCTTTTAGAAGGGTCCTGGGAGACTCTAGAAGGGTCTGGGGGCATTTAGAAGGGTCCTGCGTGTCTCTAGAAGGGTCTGGGGGCTTTTAGAAGGGTCCTGTGGGGCTCTAGAAGGGTCTGGGTTCTTTTAGAAGGGTCCTGGGGGGCTCTAGAAGGGTGTGAGAGCTTTTAGAATGGTCCTGGGGGCATCTAGAAGTCTCTGGGTGCTTTTAGAAGGGTCCTGGGGGCCTCTAGAATTGTCTGAGGAGTTGTAGAAGGGTCCGGGGAGGCTCTAGAAGGGTCTGGGTGCTTTTAGAAGGATTCGGTTAGGGTCTAGAAGGGTCTGGGGCTTTTAGAAGGGTTCTGTGGAGCTCTAGAAGCGTCTGGGGTCTTTTAGACGGGTCCTGGGGGGCTCTAGAAGGCTCTGGGGCCTTTTAGAAGAGTCCTGGGGAGCTCTAGAATGGTCTGGGGCTTTCAGAATGATCCTGGGGGTCGCTAGAAGTGTCTGGGTGTATTTGGAAGGGCCTTGGGGAGCTCTAGAATGGTCTGGGGGCTTTCAGAAGGGTCTTGGGAGCATGTAGAAGGGTCTGGAGGCTTTTAGAAGGGTCCTGGAGGGCTCTAGAAGGGTCTGGGGGCATTCAGAACGGTCCTGGTGGCCTCTAGAAGGGACTGGATGCTTTTAGAAGGGTCCTGAGGGGTTCTAGATTGGTCTGGGGGCATTTAGAAGGGTCCTGGGGGGCTCTAGAAGGGTCTGGGGGATTTTAGAAGGATACGTGGAATTTCTAGAAGGGTCTGGGGGCTTTTAGAATGGTCCTGGGTTGCTCTAGAAGGGTCTGGAGTCTTTTAGAAGGGTCCTGCGGGTCTCTAGAAGGATCTGGAGGCTTTTAGAAGGGTCCTGGGAGGCTCTAGAAGGGTCTGATGGATTTTAGAAGGGTCCTGGAAGGTTCTAGAAGGGTCTGGGTGCTTTTAGAAGGATCCGGGGAGGGTCTAGAACGGTCTAGGTGGTTTTAGAAGGGTCCTGGGGGGTTCTAGAAGGGTCTGGGGGATTTTAGAAGGATCCTGGGGGGCTCTAGAAGGGTCTGAGGGATTTTAGAAGTGTCCTGGGGAGCTCTAGAAGGGTCTGGGTGCTTTTAGAGGGGCCCTGGACTTCTCTAGAAGGTTCTGGGAGCTTTTAGAAGAGTCCTGGGGGGCTCTAGAATGGTCTGGGGTCTTTTAGAAGGGTCCTGGGCGCATCTAGATGGGTCTGGGGGCTTTCAGAAGGGTCCTGGGAGGCTCTAGATGGGTCTGGGGGCTTTTAGAATGGTCCTGGGGGGCTCTAGAAGGGTCTGGGGGCATTTCGAAGTGTCCTGGGGGGCTCTAGAAGGGTCTGGGGGATTTTAGAAGGATCCTGGGGGCCTCTAGAAAGGTCTGGGGGCATTTAGAAGGGTCCTGCGGGTCTCTAGAAGGGTCTGGGGACTTTTAGAAGGGTCCTTGGGGCTCTTGAAGGGTCTGGGGACCATTAGAGGGGCCCTAGGGGCCTCTAGAAGGGTCTCTCGGCTTTTAGAATGGTCCTTGGGGGCTCTAGAAGGGTCTGGGGACCACTAGAGGGGCCCTGGAGGCCTCTAGAAGGGTGTGGGGTATTTTAGAAGGGTCCTGGGGAGCTCTAGAAGGGTCTGGGGGCTTTTAGAAGGGTCCTGGGAAACTCTAGAAGGGTCTGGGGGCATTTAGAAGGGTCCTGGGGAGCTCTAGAAGGGTCTGGGGGCATTTAGAATGGTCCTGGGTGCATCTAGAAATCTCTGGGGGCTTTTATAAGGGTCCTTGGGGGCTCAAGAAGGGTCTGAGGGATTTTATAAGGGTCCTGGGAGGCTCTAGAAGGGTCTGGGGGATTTTAGACGGATCCTGGGGGGCTCTAGAAGGGTCTGAGGGATTTTAGAAGGGTCCTGGGGGCCTCTAGAAGGGTCTGGGGGATTTTAGAAGGGTCCTGAGGGGTTCTAGATTGGTCTGGGGGCATTTAGAAGGGTCCTGGGGGGCTCTAGAAGGGTCTGGGGGATTTTAGAAGGATACGTGGAATTTCTAGAAGGGTCTGGGGGCTTTTAGAATGGTCCTGGGTTGCTCTAGAAGGGTCTGGAGTCTTTTAGAAGGGTCCTGCGGGTCTCTAGAAGGATCTGGAGGCTTTTAGAAGGGTCCTGGGAGGCTCTAGAAGGGTCTGATGGATTTTAGAAGGGTCCTGGAAGGTTCTAGAAGGGTCTGGGTGCTTTTAGAAGGATCCGGGGAGGGTCTAGAACGGTCTAGGTGGTTTTAGAAGGGTCCTGGGGGGTTCTAGAAGGGTCTGGGGGATTTTAGAAGGATCCTGGGGGGCTCTAGAAGGGTCTGAGGGATTTTAGAAGTGTCCTGGGGAGCTCTAGAAGGGTCTGGGTGCTTTTAGAGGGGCCCTGGACTTCTCTAGAAGGTTCTGGGAGCTTTTAGAAGAGTCCTGGGGGGCTCTAGAATGGTCTGGGGTCTTTTAGAAGGGTCCTGGGCGCATCTAGATGGGTCTGGGGGCTTTCAGAAGGGTCCTGGGAGGCTCTAGATGGGTCTGGGGGCTTTTAGAATGGTCCTGGGGGGCTCTAGAAGGGTCTGGGGGCATTTCGAAGTGTCCTGGGGGGCTCTAGAAGGGTCTGGGGGATTTTAGAAGGATCCTGGGGGCCTCTAGAAAGGTCTGGGGGCATTTAGAAGGGTCCTGCGGGTCTCTAGAAGGGTCTGGGGACTTTTAGAAGGGTCCTTGGGGCTCTTGAAGGGTCTGGGGACCATTAGAGGGGCCCTAGGGGCCTCTAGAAGGGTCTCTCGGCTTTTAGAATGGTCCTTGGGGGCTCTAGAAGGGTCTGGGGACCACTAGAGGGGCCCTGGAGGCCTCTAGAAGGGTGTGGGGTATTTTAGAAGGGTCCTGGGGAGCTCTAGAAGGGTCTGGGGGCTTTTAGAAGGGTCCTGGGAAACTCTAGAAGGGTCTGGGGGCATTTAGAAGGGTCCTGGGGAGCTCTAGAAGGGTCTGGGGGCATTTAGAATGGTCCTGGGTGCATCTAGAAATCTCTGGGGGCTTTTATAAGGGTCCTTGGGGGCTCAAGAAGGGTCTGAGGGATTTTATAAGGGTCCTGGGAGGCTCTAGAAGGGTCTGGGGGATTTTAGACGGATCCTGGGGGGCTCTAGAAGGGTCTGAGGGATTTTAGAAGGGTCCTGGGGGCCTCTAGAAGGGTCTGGGGGATTTTAGAAGGGTTCTGGGGAGCTCTTGAAGGGTCTGGGGGCTTTTAGAATGGTCCTTGGTGGCTCTAGAAGGGTCTGGGGGCTTTTAGATGGGTCCTGGGGGGCTCTAGAAGGGTCCGCGGGCTTTTAGAATGGTCCGTGGAGGCTCTAGAAGGGTCTGGGTGCTTTTAGAAGGGTCCTGGGTGACTCTAGAAGGGTCTGGGTGCATTTAGAAGGGTCCTGCGGGTCTCTAGAAGCGTCTGGGGGCTTTTAGAAGGGTCCTGGGGGGTTCTAGAAGGGTCTGGCGGCTTTTAGAAGGGTCCTGGTGGGCTCTAGAAGGGTATGAGGGCTTTTAGAATGGTCCTGGGTGCATCTAGAAGTCTCTGGGTGCTTTTAGAAGGGTCCTGGGTGCGTTTAGAATCGTCTGCGGCCTTTTAGAAGGGTCCGGGGAGGCTCTAGAAGGGTCTGGGTGCTTTTAGAAGGATCCGGGGAGGGTCTAGAAGGGGCTGGGGCTTTTAGAAGGGTCCTGTGGAGCTCTAGAAGTGTCTGGGGTCTTTTAGACGGGTCCTGGGGGGCTCTAGAAGGGTCTGGGGCTTTTTAGAAGAGTCCTGGGGAGCTCTAGAAGGGTCTGGGGCTTTCAGAAGGGTCCTGGGGGCATGTAGAAGGGTCTGGAGGCTTTTAGAATGGTCCTGATGGGCTCTGGAATGGTCTGGGGGCATTCAGAACGGTCCTGGTGGCCTCTAGAAGGTACTGGATGTTTTTAGAAGAGTCCTGGGGGGCTCTAGATTGGTCTGGGGGCATTTAGAAGGGTCCTGGGGGGCTCTAGAAGGGTCTGGGGGCTTTTAGAAGGATACGTGGAATCTCTAGAAGGGTCTGGGTGCTTTTAGAAGGGTCCTGGGGGGCTCTAGAAGGGTCTGGAGGCTTTTAGAAGGGTCCTGGGTGGCTCTAGAAGGGTGTGGGGGCTTTTAGAAAGATTCGGGGAGGGTCTAGAACGGTCGGGGGGTTTTAGAAGGGTCCTGGGGGGTTCTAGAACGGTCTGGGGGATTTTAGAAGGGTCCTGGTGGGCTCTAGAAGGGTCTGAGGGATTTTAGAAGGGTCCTGGGGAGCTCTAGAAGGGTCTGGGTGCTTTTATAGGGGCCCTGGGCTTCTCTAGAAGGGTCTGGGTGCTTTTAGAAGAGTTATGGGGGGCTCTAGAAGGGTCTGGGTGCTTTCAGAAGGGTCCTGCGGGCCTCTAGAAAAGTCTGGAGGCTTTTAGAAGGTCCTGGGGGGCTCTAGAAGGGTCTGGGGGCTTTCAGAAGGGTCCTGAGGGGCTCTAGACGGGTCTGGGGGGCTATTAGAAGGGTTCTTGGGGCCTCTAGAAGGGTCTGGGGTCTTTTAGAAGGGTCCTGGGAGGATCCAGATGGGTCTGGGTACTTTTAGAAGGATCCGGGGAGGTTCTAGAAGGGTCTGGGGGCGTTTAGAAGGGTCCTGGGAGGCTCTACAAATGTCTGGAGGGTTTTAGAATGGTCCTGGGGGCATCTAGAAGCGTCTATGGGCTTTTAGAATGATCCGGGGAGGCTCTAGAAGGGTCTGGAGGCTTTTAGAAGGGTCCTGGGGTGCTCTAGAAGGGTCTGAGGGCATTTAGAAAGATACGGGGAAGATCAAGAAGGGTCTGGGGGCTTTTAGAAGGGTCCTGGGGGCTCTAGAATGGTCTGGAGTCTTTGAGAATGGTCCTGGGGGGCTCTAGAAGGGTCTGGGGGTTTTAGAAAGATCCGGGGAGGGTCTAGAAGGGTCTGGGTGCTTTTAGACGGGCCCTGGGCTCTCTAGAAGTGTCTGGGGGCATTTAGAAGAGTCCTGGGGGGCTCTAGAATGGTCTGGGGTCTTTTAGAAGGGTCCTGGGGGTCTCTAGAAGGGTCTGGGGTATTTTAGAAGGATCCTGGGGCTTCTAGAAAAGTCTGGGGGCATTTAGAAGGGTCCTGGGGTGCTCTAGAAGAGTCTGGGTGCTTTTAGAAGGGTCCTGGGCGACTCTAGAAGGGTCTGAGTGCTTTTAGAAGGGTCCTTCGGGTCTCTAGAAGGGTCTGGGTTCTTTTAGAATGGTCCTGGGGGGCTCTAGAAGTTTGTGAGGTCTTTTAGAAGGGTCCTGGGGGCCTCTAGAAATGTCTGAGGGATTTTAAAAGGGTCCTGGGAGGCTCTAGAAGGGTCTGGTTGCTTTTAGAAGGATTCGGGCAGGGTCTAGAAGGGTCTGGGGGCTTTTAGAAGGGTCCTGCGAGGCTCTAGAAGGGTCTGGGGGCTTTTAGAATGGTCCTGGGGGGCTCTAGAAGGGTCTGGGTGCTTTTAGAAGGGTCCTGGGAGGCTCTAGAAGTGTCTGGGTGCTTTTAGAATGGTCCTGGGAGGCTCTAGAAGGGTCTGGGGTCTTTTTGAAGGGTCCAGGGGGCCTCTAGAAAGGTCTGGGGGCTTTTAGAAGGGTCCTGGGGGCATCTAGAAGGGTCTAGGTGCATTTAGAAGGGTCCTGGGTGGCTCTAGAATGGTCTGGGGGGTTTTAGAATGGTCCTGTGGGGCAGTAGAAGGGTCTGGGGGCTTTAGATGTGTCCTGGGGGGCTCTGGAAGGGTCCGGGGGCTTTCAGAAGGGTCCGTGGAGGCTCTAGAAGGGTCTGTGGTCTTTTAGAAGGGTCCTGGGGAGCTCTAGAAGGGTCTGGGTCTATTAGAAGGATCCTGGGAGGGTCTAGAAGGGTCTGGGGGCTTTTAGAAGGGTCCTTGGGGGCTATAGAAGGGTCTGGGGACCATTAGAGGGGCACTGGGGTCCTCTAGAAGGGTCTGGGAGATTTTAGAAGGGTCCTGGGGAGCTCTAGAATTGTCTGGGTGCTTTTAGAAGGGACCTGGTAGACTCTAGAAGGGTCTGAGTGCTATTAGAAGGGTCCTGCGGGTCTCTAGAAGGGTCTGGGGGCTTTTAGAAGGGTCTTTGGGGGCTCTAGAATGGTCTGGGGACCATTAGAGGAGCCCTGGGGGCCTCTAGAAGGGTCTGGGGGTGTTTAGAATTGTCCTGGGCAGATCTAGAAGGGTCTGGGGGCTTTTTGAAGGGTCCTGGTAGACTCTAGAAGCGTCTGGGTGCGTTTAGAAGGGTCCTGCGGGTCTCTAGAAGGGTCTGGGGGCTTTTAGAAGAGTCCTGGGCGGCTCTATAAGGGTCTGGGGCCTTTTAGAAGGGTCCTGGGGTGCTCTAGAAGGGTGTGAGGGCTTTTAGAAGGGTCCTGGGGGCATCTAGAAGGTTCTGGGGGCTTTTAGAAGGGTCCTGGGGGCCTCTAGAGATGTCTGAGGGATGTTAGAAGGGACCTGGGAGGCTCTAGAAGGGTCTGGGTGCTTTTAGAATGATTCGGGGAGGTTCTAGAAGGGTCTGGTGGCTTTTAGAAGGGTCCTGGGGGGCTCTAGAAGGGTCTGGGGGCTTTTAGAAGGGACCTTGGGGGATCTAGATGGGTCTGGGGGCTTTTAGAAGGGTCCTGGTGAGCTCTAGAAGGGTCTGGGGGCTTTTAGAAGGGTCCTGGGAGGCGCTAGAAGTGTCTGTGTGTATTTAGAAGGTTCCTGGGGAGCTCTAGAAGGGTTTGGTTGCTTTCAGAAGGGTCCTGGGGGCCTCTAGAAGGGTCTGGAGGCTTTTAGATGGGTCCTGGGGGGTCTAGAAAGGTCTGGGGGCATTCAGAAGGGTCCTGGGTGATTCTAGAAGGGTCTGGAGGCTTTTAGAAGAGTCCTGGGGTGCTCTAGATGGGTCTGGGAGCTTTTAGAAGGATCCGGGGATGGTCTAGAAGGGTCTGGGGGATTTTAGAAGGGTCCTGGGGGGCTCTAAAAATGTCTGGAGTATTTTAGAAGGATCCGGGGATGGTCTAGAAAGGTCTGGGAGCTTTTAGAAGGGTCCTGGCGGGCTCTACAAATGTCTGGAGGATTTTAGAAGGATCCGGGGAGGCTCTAGGAGGGTCTGGCGGCTTTTAGATGGGTCCTGCGGGGCTCTAGAAGGGTCTGGGTGCTTTCTGAAGGGTATTGGGGGCCTCTAGAAGGGTCTGGGTGCTTTTAGAAGGGTCCTGGGTGCCTCTAGAAGGGTCTGGGCTCTTTTAGAATGGTCCTTGGTTGCTCTAGAAGGGTCTGGGGACCATTAGAGGAGCCCTGGGGGACTCTAGAAGGGTATGAGGGATTTTAGAAGGGTCCTGGGGAGCTCTAGAAAGGTCTGGGGGCTTTTAGAAGGGTCCTGGTGTCCTCTAGAAATGTCTGGGGGCTTTTAGAAGGGTCCTGCGGGTCTCTAGAAGGGTCTGGGGGCTTTTAGAAGGGTCCTGGGGGGCTCTAGAAGGGTCTGGGAGCTTTTAGAACGGTCCTGAGGGGATCTAGAAGGGTCTGGGGGCTCTTAGAAGGGTCCTGGGGGGCTCTAGAAGGGTGTTAGGTCTTTTAGAAGGGTCCTGGGTCATCTAGAATGCTCTGGGGGCTTTTATAAGGGTCCTGGGGGCCTCTAGAAGTGTCTGCGGGATATTAGAAGGGACCTGGGAGGCTCTAGAAGGGTCTGGGTGCTTTAAGAAGGATTCGGGGAGGGTCTAGAAGCGTCTGGGTGCTTTTAGAAGGGTCCTGGGGGTCTCTAGAATGGTCTGGGGACTTTTAAAAGGGTCCTGGGAGGCTCTACAAAGGTCTGGAGGATTTTAGAAGGATCCGGGGAGGATCTAGAAGGGTCTGGCGGCTTTTAGAAGGGTCCTGGTGGCCTCTAGAATGGTCTGGGGTCTTTTAGAAGGATACGGGGAGGATCTAGAATGGTCTGGGGGCTGTTAGAAGGGTCCTGGGGGCTTCTAGAATGGTCTGGAGGCTTTTAGAAGGGTCCTGGGGGGCACTAGAAGGGTGTGGGAGCTTTTAGAAGGGTCCTGTGGGCATCTAGAAGGCTCTGGGTGCTTTTATAAGGGTCCTGGGGGGCTCTAGAAAGGTCTGAGGGATTTTAGAAGGGTCCTGGGAGGCTCTAGAAGGGTCTGGGTGCTTTTAGAAGGATCCGGGTAGGGTCTAGAAGGGTCTGGGGGCTTTTAGAAGGGTCCTGGGGGGCTCTAGAAGAGTCTGGGGGATTTTAGAAGGGTCCTGGTAGGCTCTAGAAGGGTCTGGGTGCTTTTAGAGTGGACCTGGGATTCTCTAGAAGGGTCTGGGGGCTTTAAGAAGAGTCCTAGGGGGCTCTAGAATGGTCTGGGTACTTTTAGAAGGGTCCTGGGGGGCTCTAGAAATGTCTGGGGGCTTTTAGAACGGTCCTGGGAGACTCTAGAAGTGTCTGGGGGCATTTAAAAGGGTCCTGCTTGGCCTCTAGAAGGGTCTGGGGGCTTTTAGAAGGGTCCTGGGGGGCTCTAAAGGGTGTGAGGGCTTTTAGAAGGGTCCTGGGGGCATCTAGAAGGCTCTGGGGGCTTTTAGAAGGGTCCTGGGAGGTTCTAGAATGGTCTGGGCGCTTTTAGAAGGATTCGGGGTGGGTCTAGAATGGTCTGGGGACTTTTAGAAGGGTCCTGGGTGGCGCTAGAAGTGTCTGGGTGCATTTAGAAGGGTCCTGGGTTGCTCTAGAAGGGTCTGGGCGCTTTCAGAAGGGTCCTGAGGGCCTCTGGAATGGTCAGGGGTCTTTTAGAAGAGTCCTGGGGGGCTCTAGAAGTGTCTGGGGGCATTCAGAAGGGTCCTGGGGGCCTCTAGAAGGGACTGGAGGCTTTTAGAAGAGTCCTGGGGTGCTCTAGATGGGTCTGGGTGCATTTAGAAGCGTCCTGGGGTGCTCTGGAAGGGTCTGGGGGAGTTTAGAATGGTCCTGGGGAGCTCTAGAAAGGTCTGGGTGCTTTTAGAAGGGACCTGGTAGACTCTAGAAGGGTCTGAGTGCTATTAGAAGGGTCCTGCGGGTCTCTAGAAGTGTCTGGGGGCTTTTAGAAGGGTCTTTGGGGGCTCTAGAATGGTCTGGGGACCATTAGAGGAGCCCTGGGGGCCTCTAGAAGGGTCTGGGGGTGTTTAGAATTGTCCTGGGCAGATCTAGAAGGGTCTGGGGGCTTTTTGAAGGGTCCTGGTAGACTCTAGAAGCGTCTGGGTGCGTTTAGAAGGGTCCTGCGGGTCTCTAGAAGGGTCTGGGGGCTTTTAGAAGAGTCCTGGGCGGCTCTATAAGGGTCTGGGGCCTTTTAGAAGGGTCCTGGGGTGCTCTAGAAGGGTGTGAGGGCTTTTAGAAGGGTCCTGGGGGCATCTAGAAGGTTCTGGGGGCTTTTAGAAGGGTCCTGGGGGCCTCTAGAGATGTCTGAGGGATGTTAGAAGGGACCTGGGAGGCTCTAGAAGGGTCTGGGTGCTTTTAGAATGATTCGGGGAGGTTCTAGAAGGGTCTGGTGGCTTTTAGAAGGGTCCTGGGGGGCTCTAGAAGGGTCTGGGGGCTTTTAGAAGGGACCTTGGGGGATCTAGATGGGTCTGGGGGCTTTTAGAAGGGTCCTGGTGAGCTCTAGAAGGGTCTGGGGGCTTTTAGAAGGGTCCTGGGAGGCGCTAGAAGTGTCTGTGTGTATTTAGAAGGTTCCTGGGGAGCTCTAGAAGGGTTTGGTTGCTTTCAGAAGGGTCCTGGGGGCCTCTAGAAGGGTCTGGAGGCTTTTAGATGGGTCCTGGGGGGTCTAGAAAGGTCTGGGGGCATTCAGAAGGGTCCTGGGTGATTCTAGAAGGGTCTGGAGGCTTTTAGAAGAGTCCTGGGGTGCTCTAGATGGGTCTGGGAGCTTTTAGAAGGATCCGGGGATGGTCTAGAAGGGTCTGGGGGATTTTAGAAGGGTCCTGGGGGGCTCTAAAAATGTCTGGAGTATTTTAGAAGGATCCGGGGATGGTCTAGAAAGGTCTGGGAGCTTTTAGAAGGGTCCTGGCGGGCTCTACAAATGTCTGGAGGATTTTAGAAGGATCCGGGGAGGCTCTAGGAGGGTCTGGCGGCTTTTAGATGGGTCCTGCGGGGCTCTAGAAGGGTCTGGGTGCTTTCTGAAGGGTATTGGGGGCCTCTAGAAGGGTCTGGGTGCTTTTAGAAGGGTCCTGGGTGCCTCTAGAAGGGTCTGGGCTCTTTTAGAATGGTCCTTGGTTGCTCTAGAAGGGTCTGGGGACCATTAGAGGAGCCCTGGGGGACTCTAGAAGGGTATGAGGGATTTTAGAAGGGTCCTGGGGAGCTCTAGAAAGGTCTGGGGGCTTTTAGAAGGGTCCTGGTGTCCTCTAGAAATGTCTGGGGGCTTTTAGAAGGGTCCTGCGGGTCTCTAGAAGGGTCTGGGGGCTTTTAGAAGGGTCCTGGGGGGCTCTAGAAGGGTCTGGGAGCTTTTAGAACGGTCCTGAGGGGATCTAGAAGGGTCTGGGGGCTCTTAGAAGGGTCCTGGGGGGCTCTAGAAGGGTGTTAGGTCTTTTAGAAGGGTCCTGGGTCATCTAGAATGCTCTGGGGGCTTTTATAAGGGTCCTGGGGGCCTCTAGAAGTGTCTGCGGGATATTAGAAGGGACCTGGGAGGCTCTAGAAGGGTCTGGGTGCTTTAAGAAGGATTCGGGGAGGGTCTAGAAGCGTCTGGGTGCTTTTAGAAGGGTCCTGGGGGTCTCTAGAATGGTCTGGGGACTTTTAAAAGGGTCCTGGGAGGCTCTACAAAGGTCTGGAGGATTTTAGAAGGATCCGGGGAGGATCTAGAAGGGTCTGGCGGCTTTTAGAAGGGTCCTGGTGGCCTCTAGAATGGTCTGGGGTCTTTTAGAAGGATACGGGGAGGATCTAGAATGGTCTGGGGGCTGTTAGAAGGGTCCTGGGGGCTTCTAGAATGGTCTGGAGGCTTTTAGAAGGGTCCTGGGGGGCACTAGAAGGGTGTGGGGGCTTTTAGAAGGGTCCTGTGGGCATCTAGAAGGCTCTGGGTGCTTTTATAAGGGTCCTGGGGGGCTCTAGAAAGGTCTGAGGGATTTTAGAAGGGTCCTGGGAGGCTCTAGAAGGGTCTGGGTGCTTTTAGAAGGATCCGGGTAGGGTCTAGAAGGGTCTGGGGGCTTTTAGAAGGGTCCTGGGGGGCTCTAGAAGAGTCTGGGGGATTTTAGAAGGGTCCTGGTAGGCTCTAGAAGGGTCTGGGTGCTTTTAGAGTGGACCTGGGATTCTCTAGAAGGGTCTGGGGGCTTTAAGAAGAGTCCTAGGGGGCTCTAGAATGGTCTGGGTACTTTTAGAAGGGTCCTGGGGGGCTCTAGAAATGTCTGGGGGCTTTTAGAACGGTCCTGGGAGACTCTAGAAGTGTCTGGGGGCATTTAAAAGGGTCCTGCTTGGCCTCTAGAAGGGTCTGGGGGCTTTTAGAAGGGTCCTGGGGGGCTCTAAAGGGTGTGAGGGCTTTTAGAAGGGTCCTGGGGGCATCTAGAAGGCTCTGGGGGCTTTTAGAAGGGTCCTGGGAGGTTCTAGAATGGTCTGGGCGCTTTTAGAAGGATTCGGGGTGGGTCTAGAATGGTCTGGGGACTTTTAGAAGGGTCCTGGGTGGCGCTAGAAGTGTCTGGGTGCATTTAGAAGGGTCCTGGGTTGCTCTAGAAGGGTCTGGGCGCTTTCAGAAGGGTCCTGAGGGCCTCTGGAATGGTCAGGGGTCTTTTAGAAGAGTCCTGGGGGGCTCTAGAAGTGTCTGGGGGCATTCAGAAGGGTCCTGGGGGCCTCTAGAAGGGACTGGAGGCTTTTAGAAGAGTCCTGGGGTGCTCTAGATGGGTCTGGGTGCATTTAGAAGCGTCCTGGGGTGCTCTGGAAGGGTCTGGGGGAGTTTAGAATGGTCCTGGGGAGCTCTAGAAAGGTCTGGGTGCTTTTAGAAGGGACCTGGTAGACTCTAGAAGGGTCTGAGTGCTATTAGAAGGGTCCTGCGGGTCTCTAGAAGTGTCTGGGGGCTTTTAGAAGGGTCTTTGGGGGCTCTAGAATGGTCTGGGGACCATTAGAGGAGCCCTGGGGGCCTCTAGAAGGGTCTGGGGGTGTTTAGAATTGTCCTGGGCAGATCTAGAAGGGTCTGGGGGCTTTTTGAAGGGTCCTGGTAGACTCTAGAAGCGTCTGGGTGCGTTTAGAAGGGTCCTGCGGGTCTCTAGAAGGGTCTGGGGGCTTTTAGAAGAGTCCTGGGCGGCTCTATAAGGGTCTGGGGCCTTTTAGAAGGGTCCTGGGGTGCTCTAGAAGGGTGTGAGGGCTTTTAGAAGGGTCCTGGGGGCATCTAGAAGGTTCTGGGGGCTTTTAGAAGGGTCCTGGGGGCCTCTAGAGATGTCTGAGGGATGTTAGAAGGGACCTGGGAGGCTCTAGAAGGGTCTGGGTGCTTTTAGAATGATTCGGGGAGGTTCTAGAAGGGTCTGGTGGCTTTTAGAAGGGTCCTGGGGGGCTCTAGAAGGGTCTGGGGGCTTTTAGAAGGGACCTTGGGGGATCTAGATGGGTCTGGGGTCTTTTAGACGGGTCCTGGGGGGCTCTACAAGCGTCTGGAGTCTTTTAGAGGGGTTCTGGGGGGCCCTAGAAGGGTCTGGGTTCATTTAGAAGGATCCGGGGAGGGTCTAGAAAGGTCGGGGGGCTATTAGAAGGGTCCTGGGAGGCTCTAGAAGAATCTGGGGGCTTTTAGAATGATACGGGGAGGGTCTAGAAGGGTCTGGGGGCCTTTAGAATGTCCTGGGTGATTCTAGAAGGGTCTGGAGGCTTTTAGAAGAGTCCTGGGGTGCTCTAGATGGGTCTGGGAGCTTTTAGAAGGATCCGGGGATGGTCTAGAAGGGTCTGGGGGATTTTAGAAGGGTCCTGCGGGGCTCTAAAAATGTCTGGAGTATTTTAGAAGGATCCGGGGATGGTCTAGAAAGGTCTGGGAGCTTTTAGAAGGGTCCTGGCGGGCTCTACAAATGTCTGGAGGATTTTAGAAGGATCCGGGGAGGCTCTAGGAGGGTCTGGCGGCTTTTAGAAGGGTCCTGCGGGGCTCTAGAAGGGTCTGGGTGCTTTCTGAAGGGTATTGGGGGCCTCTAGAAGGGTCTGGGTGCTTTTAGAAGGGTCCTGGGTGCCTCTAGAAGGGTCTGGGCTCTTTTAGAATGGTCCTTGGTTGCTCTAGAAGGGTCTGGGGACCATTAGAGGAGCCCTGGGGGACTCTAGAAGGGTATGAGGGATTTTAGAAGGGTCCTGGGGAGCTCTAGAAAGGTCTGGGGGCTTTTAGAAGGGTCCTGGTGTCCTCTAGAAATGTCTGGGGGCTTTTAGAAGGGTCCTGCGGGTCTCTAGAAGGGTCTGGGGGCTTTTAGAAGGGTCCTGGGGGGCTCTAGAAGGGTCTGGGAGCTTTTAGAACGGTCCTGAGGGGATCTAGAAGGGTCTGGGGGCTCTTAGAAGGGTCCTGGGGGGCTCTAGAAGGGTGTTAGGTCTTTTAGAAGGGTCCTGGGTCATCTAGAATGCTCTGGGGGCTTTTATAAGGGTCCTGGGGGCCTCTAGAAGTGTCTGCGGGATATTAGAAGGGACCTGGGAGGCTCTAGAAGGGTCTGGGTGCTTTAAGAAGGATTCGGGGAGGGTCTAGAAGCGTCTGGGTGCTTTTAGAAGGGTCCTGGGGGTCTCTAGAATGGTCTGGGGACTTTTAAAAGGGTCCTGGGAGGCTCTACAAAGGTCTGGAGGATTTTAGAAGGATCCGGGGAGGATCTAGAAGGGTCTGGCGGCTTTTAGAAGGGTCCTGGTGGCCTCTAGAATGGTCTGGGGTCTTTTAGAAGGATACGGGGAGGATCTAGAATGGTCTGGGGGCTGTTAGAAGGGTCCTGGGGGCTTCTAGAATGGTCTGGAGGCTTTTAGAAGGGTCCTGGGGGGCACTAGAAGGGTGTGGGGGCTTTTAGAAGGGTCCTGTGGGCATCTAGAAGGCTCTGGGTGCTTTTATAAGGGTCCTGGGGGGCTCTAGAAAGGTCTGAGGGATTTTAGAAGGGTCCTGGGAGGCTCTAGAAGGGTCTGGGTGCTTTTAGAAGGATCCGGGTAGGGTCTAGAAGGGTCTGGGGGCTTTTAGAAGGGTCCTGGGGGGCTCTAGAAGAGTCTGGGGGATTTTAGAAGGGTCCTGGTAGGCTCTAGAAGGGTCTGGGTGCTTTTAGAGTGGACCTGGGATTCTCTAGAAGGGTCTGGGGGCTTTAAGAAGAGTCCTAGGGGGCTCTAGAATGGTCTGGGTACTTTTAGAAGGGTCCTGGGGGGCTCTAGAAATGTCTGGGGGCTTTTAGAACGGTCCTGGGAGACTCTAGAAGTGTCTGGGGGCATTTAAAAGGGTCCTGCTTGGCCTCTAGAAGGGTCTGGGGGCTTTTAGAAGGGTCCTGGGGGGCTCTAAAGGGTGTGAGGGCTTTTAGAAGGGTCCTGGGGGCATCTAGAAGGCTCTGGGGGCTTTTAGAAGGGTCCTGGGAGGTTCTAGAATGGTCTGGGCGCTTTTAGAAGGATTCGGGGTGGGTCTAGAATGGTCTGGGGACTTTTAGAAGGGTCCTGGGTGGCGCTAGAAGTGTCTGGGTGCATTTAGAAGGGTCCTGGGTTGCTCTAGAAGGGTCTGGGCGCTTTCAGAAGGGTCCTGAGGGCCTCTGGAATGGTCAGGGGTCTTTTAGAAGAGTCCTGGGGGGCTCTAGAAGTGTCTGGGGGCATTCAGAAGGGTCCTGGGGGCCTCTAGAAGGGACTGGAGGCTTTTAGAAGAGTCCTGGGGTGCTCTAGATGGGTCTGGGTGCATTTAGAAGCGTCCTGGGGTGCTCTGGAAGGGTCTGGGGGAGTTTAGAATGGTCCTGGGGAGCTCTAGAAAGGTCTGGGTGCTTTTAGAAGGGACCTGGTAGACTCTAGAAGGGTCTGAGTGCTATTAGAAGGGTCCTGCGGGTCTCTAGAAGTGTCTGGGGGCTTTTAGAAGGTTCCTGGGGGGCTCTAGAAGGGTGTGAGGTCTTTTAGAATTGTCCTGGGGGCATCTTGAAGGCTCTGGGATATTTTAGAAGGGTCCTGGGGGCCTCTAGAAGTGTCTGAGGGATTTTAAAAGGGTCCTGGGAGGCTCTAGAAGGGTCTGGTTGCTTTTAGAAGTGTCCGTGGAGGCTCTAGAAGGGTCTGGGGGCTTTTAGAAGGGTCCTGTGGGGCTCTAGAAGGGTCTGGGTGCTATTAGAAGGATCCGGGGAGGGTCTAGAAGGCTCTGGGGGCTTTTAGAAGGGTCCTTGGGGGCTCTAGAAGGGTCTGGGGACCATTAGAGGAGCCCTGGCGGCCTCTAGAAGGGTCTGGGGGGTTTTAGAAGAGTCCTGGGGAGCTCTAGAAGAGTCTGGGGTCTTTTAGAAGGGTCCTGGGGGAATATAGAAGGGTCTGGGTGCTTTTAGAAGGATCCTGCGGGTCTCTAGAAGGGTCTGGGTGCTTTTAGAAGGGTCCTGGAGGAATCTAGAAGGGTCTGGGGTCTTTGAGAAAGGTCCTAGGGGGCTCTAGAAGGGTCTGGGTGCTTTTAGAAGTGTCCTGGGGGGCTCTAGAAGGGTCTGGGGGCTTTTAGAAGGGTCCTGTTAGACTCTGGAAAGGTCTGAGGGCTTCTAGAAGGGTCCTGTGGTGCTCTAGAAGGGTCTGGGGGCATTTAGAAAGGTCCTGGGGGGCTCTAGAAGGGTCTGGGTGCTTTTAGAACGGTCCTGGGGATCTCTAGAAGGGTCTGGGTGCTTTTAGAATGGCCCTGGGAGGCTCTAGAAGGGTCTGGGGGCTTTTTGAATGGTCCAGGGGGCCTCTAGAAAGGTCTGGGTGCTTTTAGAAGGGTCCTGCGTGGCTCTAGAAGGGTCTGGGGTCTATTAGACGGATCCGGGGAGGGTCTAGAAGGCTCTGGGGCCTTTTAGAAGAGTCCTTGGGGGCTCTAGAAGGGTCTGGGGACCATTAGAGAAGCCCTGGTGGCCTCTAGAAAGGTCTGGGGGATTTTAGAAGGGTCCTGGGGAGATCTAGAAGTGTCTGGGGGCTTTTAGAAGGGTCCTGGGAGAATCTAGAAGGGTCTGGGGGCTTTTAGAAGGGTCCTGCGGGTCTCTAGAAGGGTCTGGGGGCTTTTAGAAGGGTCCTGGGGGGATCTAGAATGGTCTGGGTGCTCTTAGAAGGGTCCTGGGGGCCTCTAGAAATGTCTGCGGGATATTAGAACGGTCCTGGGAGGCTCTAGAAGGGTCTGGGTGTTTTAGAAGGATTCGGGGAGGGTCTAGAAGGGTCTGGGGGCTTTTAGAAGGGTCCTGTGGTGATCTAGAAGCGTCTGGGTTCTTTTAGAAGGGTCCTGGGAGGCTCTAGAAGGGTCTGGGTGCTTTTAGAAGGTTCCTGGGGGTCTTTAGAAGGGTCTGGGGGCTTTTAGAATGGTTCTGCGGGGCTCTAGAATGCTCTGGGGGCTTTTAGAAGAGTCCTGGGTGGCTTTAGAAGAGTGTGAGTGCTTTTAGAAGGGTCCTGGGGGCATCTAGATGGCTCTGGGGACTTTTAGAAGGGTCCTGGGGGCCTCTAGATGGGTGTGAGGATTTTTAGAAGGGTCCTGGGAGGCTCTAGAAGTGTCTGGGTGATTTTAGAAGGGCCCTGGGTGGCTCTAGAATGGTCTGGTTGCTTTTAGAAGGGTCCTGGTGGGCTCTAGAAGGGTCTAGGTGCTTTTAGAAATGTCCTGGGTGGCTCTAGAATGGTCTGGGGGCATTTAGAAGGGTCCCGGGGGGCTCTAGAAGGGTCTGGGGGCTTTTAGAAGGATCTTGGGTGCCTCTAGAAGGGTTTGGGGGCTTTTAGAAGGGTTCTGGGTGGCTCTAGAATGGTCTGGGGGCTTTTAGAAGCGTCCTGGGGGGCTCTAGAAGGGTCTGGGTGCTTTCAGAAGGGTCCTGTGTGGCTGTAGAATGGTCTGGGGGCTTTTAGATGGGTCCTGGGGGGCTCTAGAAGGGTCCGGGGGCTTTTAGAAGTGTCCGTAGAGTCTGTAGAAGGGTTCGGAGGTCTTGTAGAAGGGTCCTGGGGGGCTCTAGAAGGGTCTGGGTGCAATTAGAAGGATCCAGGGAGGGTCTAGAAGGCTCTGGGGGCTTTTAGAAGGGTCCTTGGGGGCTCTAGAAGGGTCTGGGGAACATTAGAGGGGCACTGGGGTCCTCTAGAAGGGTCTGGGGGATTTTAGAAGGGTCCTGGGGAGCTCTAGAATTGTCTGGGTGCTTTTAGAATGGTCCTGGGAGGCTCTAGAAGGGTCTGGGGGCTTTTAGAAGGGTCCTGCGTGTCTCTAGAAGGGTCTGAGTGCTTTTAGAAGGATTCGGGGAGGGTCTAGAAGGGTCTGGTGGCTTTTAGAAGGGTCCTGTGGGGCTCTCGAAGGGTCTGGGTGCTTTTAGAAGGGTCCTGGGGGGCTCTAGAAGGGTCTGGGGGCTTTTAGAAGGGTCCTGGGGAGCTCTAGATGGGTCTGGCGCTTTTAGAAGGGTCCTGGGGGGCGCTAGAAATGTCTGGGTGCATTTAGAAGGGTCCTGGGGAGCTCTAGAAGGGTCTGGAGGCTTTTAGAAGGGTCCTGGGTGGTCTAGAAGGGTCTGGGGGCATTCAGAAGGGTCCTGGGGGCCTCTAGAAGGGTCTGGAGGGTTTTAGAAGAGTCCTGGTGGGCTCTAGATGGGTCTGGGTGCTTTTAGAATGATCCGGGGATGGTCTAGAAGGGTCTGGGTGCTTTCAGAAGGGTCCTGGGTGCATCTAGAAAGGTCTGGGTGCTTTTAGAAGTGACCTGGGTGGCTCTAGAAGGGTCTGGGGTCTTTTAGAAAGGTTCGGTGGGGATGTAGAAGGGTCTGGGTGCTTTTAGATGGGTCCTGGGTGGCTCTAGAAGGGTCTGGGGACCATTAGAGGGGCCCTGGGGGCCTCTAGAAGGGTCTGGGGTATTTTAGAAGGGTCCTGGGGAGCTCTAGAAGTGTCTGGAGGCTTTTAGAAGGGTCCTGGGGGGCTCTAGAAGGGTGTTAGGGCTTTTAGAAGCGTCCTGGGGGCATCTAGAAGGCTCTGGGAGCTATTAGAAGGGTCCTGGGGGGCTCTAGAAGGGTCTGGGGGCTTTTAGAATGGTCTTGGGGGGCTCTAGAGCGGTCTGGGTCTTTTAGAAGAGTCCTGGTGGGCTCTAGAAGGATCTGGGGACAGTTAGGAGGGTCCTGAGGGGATGTTGAATGGTCTGAGTGCTTTTAGATGGGTCCTGTAGGGCTAAAAAAGGTTCCTAACCCTATCCCTAACCCTAACTCTTACTCTAACCCTAACTCTAACACAAACCCAAACCCTAACCCTAACCCTAACCCTAACCCTAACCCTAACCCTAACTCTAACCCTAACCCTAACCCTAACCCTAAACCTAACCCTAACTCTAACCCTAACTCTAACCCTAACCCTAACCCTAACCCTAACCCTAACCCTAACCCTAACCCTAACCCTAACCCTAACCCTAACTCTAACCCTAACCCTAACCCTAACCCTAACTCTAACCCTAACCCTAACCCTAACCCTAACCCTAACCCTAACCCTAACCCTAACCCTAACCCTAACCCTAACCCTAACCCTAACCCTAACCCTAACCCTAACCCTAACCCTGCCTCTAACCCCTAGAAGTATCTGGGGGCTTTTAGAAGAGTCCTTGAAGGATCTAGGAGGGTCTAGGGTCTCTAAAAAGGTTCCTAAGGGGCTCCGGAAGGGTTTGGGGTCTTTTAGAAGGGTCCTCGGTGGCTCTAGAAGGGTCTAGGGTATTGTAGAAGGGTCCTAAGGGGGATTAGTAGGGCCTGGGGGGCTTTATAAGATTTTGGGGGCCTTTATAAGGTTTTGGGGGGCTCTAGAAAGTCCGGGGGCTTTGAGAAGCACACTGGGGGCTCTAAAAGTGTCTGGGTGCTTTTAGAAGGTTCCTGGGGGGCTCTAGAAGGGTCTGGGTGCTTCTAGAGCAAAAATTTTAATTTTGCACATTTGGGGAATTCGCAGGGCTCAGCACACCCGGAGTGCAAAGGATGAGACTGGCCTGGGAAAAGCACCTGCTTGATCAGGGTGTCTCCCCTGCCAGCTAAGTACAAAGGACCCATACCATTCTAGAGCCCCCAAGGACCCTTCCAAAAGCCCCCAAACCCTTCTGGAGACGTTCAGGTTCCTTTGAAAAGCCCCCAGACCCTTCTAGAGCCCCCCCGGACCCTTCTAAAAGCCCCTAGACCCATCTAGAGGCCCCCAGGACCCTTCTGAAAGCCCCCAGAACCTTCTAGAGCCCCACAGGACCCTTCTAAAAGCACCCAGACCATTCTTGAGCCCCCCAGGACCGTTCTAAAAGCACCCAGACCCTTCTAGAGACCCCCAGGACCATTCTGAAAGCCCCCAGAACCTCCTAGAGCCACCCAGGACCCTTCTAAAAGACCCCAGACCATTCTAGCCCCCCCCCAGGACCCTTCTACAAGCCCCCAGACCCTTCTACAGCCCCCCAGGACCTTTCTAATAGCCCCCAGACTTGTCTAGAGGCCACCAGGACCCTTCTAAAAGTCCCCAGACCCTTCTAGAGCCCCCCCGGACCCTTGTAAAAGCCACCAGACATTTCTAGAGGCCCCCAGGACCCTTATAAAAGCACCCAGACTCTTCCAGATCCTCCCAGGACCCTTCTAAAAGCCTCTAGACCCTTCTAGAGTCCCCCAGGACCCTTCTAAAAGCACCCAGACCCTTCTAGAGCCTCCCAGGACCATTCTAAATGCCCCCAGACCCTTCAAAACGCCCCAGGACACTTCTAAAAGACCCCAGACCATTCTAGAGCACCCTAGGATCCTTCAAAAAGCATAAAGACCCTTCTAGACCGTCCCCGGATCATTCTAAAAGCCCCGAGACCCTTCTAGAGCCCCCCAGGATCATTCTAAAAGCCCGCAGACCCTTCTAGAGCCCCCTAGGACTCATCTAAAAGCCCCCAGACCATTCTAGAGCCCCCCAGGACACATCTAAAAGCCCCCAGACCCTTCTAGAGCCCCCCAGGACCATTCTAAAAGAACCCAGACCCTTCTAGAGGCCCCCAGGACCCTTCTAAAAGTCCCGAGACCCTTCTAGAGTCAACCAGGACCTTTCTAAAAGCCCCCAGACCCTTCTAGACCGTCCCCGGATCCTTCTAAAAGCCCCCATACCCTTCTAGATCCTCCCCGGATCCTTCTAAAAGCCCCCATACCCTTCTAGATCCTCCCAGGACCCTTCTAAAAGCCTCTAGACCCTTCTAGAGCCCCCCAGGACCCTTCTAAAATCCCCCACACCCTTCTAGAGCCCCCCAGGACCCTTCTAAAAGACCCCAGACCCTTCTAGATGTACCCAGGGCCCATCTTAAGGCCCCCAGACCATTTTAGAGCACGCCAAGACCCTTCTAAAAGCCCCCAGACCCTTCTAGAGCCCCCCAGGACCCTTCTAAAAGGCCGCAGAAACTTCTAGACCCTCTCCGGATAATTCTAAAAGCCCCCAGACACTTCTAGAGATCCCCAGGACCATTCTAAAAGGCCCCAGACCCTTCTATAGCACCCCAGGACCCTTCTAAAAGATCCCAGACCATTCTAGAGCCCCCCAGGGCCCCTCTTAAGGCACCCCGTCCCTTCTAGAGCAGCCCAGGACCCTTCTAAAAGTCCCCAGACCCTTCCAGATCACCCCAGGACCCTTCTAAAAGCCCCCAGACCCTTCTAGAGCCCCCCCGGACCCTTCTAAAAGCCCCTAGACCCTTCTAGAGGCCCCCAGGACCCTTCTGAAAGCCCCCAGAACCTTCTAGAGCCCCACAGGACCCTTCTAAAAGCACCCAGACACTTCTACAGACCCCGAGGACCCTATAAAAGCCTACAGACCCTTCTAGATACACCCAGGACACTTCTAAAAGCCCCCAGACCCTTCTAGAGCCCCACAGGACCCTTCTAAAAGCACCCAGACCCTTCTAGAGCCCCCCAGGACCATTCTAAAAGCCCCCAGACCATTCTAGACCCTCCCCGGATCCTTCTAAAAGGCCCCAGACCTTTCTAGAGCACCCCAGGACCTTTCTAAAAGAACCCAGACCCTTCTAGAGCACCCAAGGACCATTCTAAAAGCCCCCAGACTAATCTAGACCCTCCCCGGATTATTCTAAAAGCCCCCAGACCCTTCTAGAGCATCCCAGGACCCTTCTAAAAGCCCCCAGACCCTTCTAGAGGCCCCCAGGACCATTCTAAAAGCACCCAGACCTTTTTAGAGCCCCCCTGTACCCTTCTAAAAGCACCCAGACCCTTCTAGAGTCCCCCAGGACCCTTCTGAAAGCCCCCAGACCCTTCTACAGACCCCCAGGACCCTATAAAAGCCCCCAGACTCTTCTAGAGCACCCCAGGACCCTTCTAAAAGCACCCAGACCCTTCTAGAGCCCCCCCGGACCCATTTAAAATCCTCCAGACCCTTATACAGCCCCCCAGGACCCTTCTAAAAGACACCAGACATTTTTAGAGGCCCCAGGGCCCCTCTTAAGCCCCCCCGTACCTTCTAGAGCACACTAGGACCCTTCTAAAGGCCCCCAGACCCTTCTAGAGCACCCCAGGACCCTTCTAAAAGCCCCCAGACCCTTCTAGAGCTCCCCCGGACCCTTCTAAAAGCCCCTAGACCCTTCTAGAGGCCCCCACGACCCTTCTGAAAGCCCCCAGATCCTTCTAGAGCCCCACAGGACCCTTCTAAAAGCACCCAGACCCTTCTACAGACCCCCAGGACAGTATAAAAGAGCCCAGACCCTTCTAGAGCCCCCCAGGACCCTTCTAAAAGCCCCCAGACCCTTCTAGAGCCCCCAGGACGCTTCTAAAAACTTCCAAACCCTTCTAGAGCACCCCAGGACCCTTCTACAAGCCCCCAGACCCTTCTAGAGGACCCAGGGCCCTTCTTAAGCCCCCCCGTCCCTTCTAGAGCACACCAGGACCCGTCTAAAAGCCTCTAGACCCTTCTAGAGCACTCCAGGACCTTTCCAAAAGCACCCAGACCCTTCTAGAGGCTCCCCGGACCCTTATAAAAGAACCCAGACCCATCTAGAGCTCCCCAGGACCCTTCTAAAAGCCACCAGACCCTTCTAGAGACTCCCAGGACCCTTCTAAAAGAACCCAGACCCTTCTAGACCCTCCCCGGATCATTCTAAAAGACCCCAGACCCTTCTAGAGCCCCCTAGGATCCTTCAAAAAGCACCCAGACCCTTCTAGACCGTCCCTGGATCATTCTAAAAGCCCCAGACCCTTCTAGAGCCCCCCAGGATCATTCTAAAAGCCCCCTGACCCTTCTAGAGCCCCCTAGGACCCATCTAAAAGCACCCAGACGCTTCTAGAGACCCCCAGGACCCTTCTAAAAGCCCCCAGACCGTTCTAGACCCCCCCAGGACCCTTCTACAAGCACCCAGACCCTTCTAGAGCCCCCCAGGACTCCTCTAATATCTAATAGCCCCCAGACACGTCTAGGGGCCACCAGGACCCTTCTAAAAGTCCCCAGACCCTTCTTGAGCCCCCCCGGACCCTTGTAAAAGCACCCAGACCCTTCTAGAGGCCCCCAGGACCCTTATAAAAGCACCCAGACCCTTCCAGAGCCTCACAGGTCCCTTCTAAACGCCCCCAGACCTTTCTAGAGGCCCCCAGGACCCTTCTAAAAGCCTCTAGACCATTCTAGAGCCCCCCAGGACCCTTCTAAAAGCCCCCAGACCCTTCTAGAGCCTCCCAGGACCATTCTAAAAGCCCCCAGACCCTTCTAGAGCCCCCCAGGACCCTTCTAAAAGACCCCAGACCCTTCTAGAGCCGCCTAGGATCCTTCAAAAAGCATAAAGACCCTTCTAGACCGTCCCCGGATCATTCTAAAAGCCCCCAGACCCTTCTAGAGCCCCCCAGGACCCTTCTAAATGCCCCCAGACCCTTCTAGAGCACCCCAGGACCCATCTAAAAGCCCCCAGATCCTTCTAGAGCACCCCAGGACCCTTCTAAATGCCCCCAGACCCTTCTAGAGCCCCCCAGGACCATTCTAAAAGCTCCCAGACCCTTCTAGAGCATCCCAGGACCCTTCTAAAAGCCCCCAGACCCTTCTAGAGCCTCCCAGGACCCTTCTACAAGACCCCAGACCCTTCTAGAGCCACCCAGACCCTTCTAAAAGCACCCAGACCCTTCTAGAGGCCCCCAGGACCCGTCTAAAAGCCTCTAGACCCTTCTAGAGCCCCCCAGGACCTTTCTAAAATCACCCAGACCCTTCTAGAGGCTCCCCGGACCCTTATAAAAGCACCCCGACCCTTCTAGAGCCTCCCAGTACCCTTCTAAAAGCAACCAGACCCTTCTAGAGAATCCCAGGACCCTTCTAAAAGCCCCCAGGCCCTTCAAGAGGCACCAAGGGCCCCTCTTAAGGAACCCCGTCCCTTCTAGAGCACCCCAGGACCCTTCTAAAAGTCCCCAGACCCTTCTAGACCGTCCCCGGATCATTCTAAAAGACCCCAGACCCTTCTAGATGACCCCAGGACCCTTCTGAAAGCTAGCAGAACATTCTAGAGTCACCCAGGACCCTTCTAAAGGCACACAGACCCTTCTAGAGCCCCCCAGGACACTTCTAAAAGCGCCCAGACCCTTCTAGAGACCCCCAGGACCCTTCTGAAAGCCCCCAGAACCTTCTACATCCCTCCAGGACCCTTCTAGAAGCACCCAGACCCTTCTAGAGAATCCGAGGACCCTTCTAAAATTCCCCAGACCCTTCTAGAGCACCCCAGGACACTTCTAAAAGCACCCAGACCCTTCTAGAGCCCCCCCGAACCCTTCTAAAAGCCCCCAGACCCTTCAAGAGCCACCCAGGACCCTTCTAAAAGCACCCAGAACCTTCTAGAGCCCCCCAGGACCCTTCTACAAGCCCCCAGACCCTTCTAGAGCATCCCAGGACCCTTCTAAAAGCACCCAGACCCATCTAGAGCCTCCCAGGACCCTTCTATAAGCCCCCAGACCCTTCTAGAGATTCCCAGGACCCTTCAAAAAGACCCCAGACCCTTCTAGAGCCACCCAGGACCTTTCTAAAAGCCCCCAGACCCTTCTAGAGCCTCCCAGGACCCTTCTAAAAGCCCCCAGACCATTCTAGAGCACCCCAGGACCCTTCTAAAAGCCCCCAGACCCTTCTAGAGCCACCCAGGACCCTTCTAAAAGCCCCCAGACCCTTCTAGAGGACCCCAGGACCCTTCTGAAAGCCAGCAGAACATTCTAGAGTCACCCAGGACCCTTCTAAAGGCACCCAGACCCTTCTAGAGCCCCCCAGGACCATTCTAAAAGGCCCCAGACCCTTCTAGAGACCCCCAGGACCCTTCTGAAAGCCCCCAGAACCTTCTAGAGCCCTCCAGGACCCTTCTAAAAGCCCCCAGACCCTTCTAGAGAATCCGAGGACCCTTCTAAAATTCCCCAGACCCTTCTAGAGCCCCCATGGACCCTTCTAAAAGCCCCCAGACCCTTCTAGAGCCCCCCAGGACCTTTCTAAAATCACTCAGACCCTTCTAGAGGCTCCCCGGACCCTTATAAAAGCACCCAGACCCTTCTAGAGCCTCCCAGTACCCTTCTAAAAGCAACCAGACCCTTCTAGAGAACCCCAGGACCCTTCTAAAAGCCCCCAGACCCTTCTAGACCCTCCCCGGATCCTTCTAAAAGCCCCCAGACCCTTCTAGAGCCCCCTAGGATCCTTCAAAAAGCACCCAGACTTTTCTAGACCGTCCCCGGATCATTCTAAAAGCTCCCAGACCCTTCTAGAGCCCCCCAGGATCATTCTAAAAGCCCCCAGACCCTTTCTAGAGCCCCCTAGGACCCATCTAAAAGCCCCCAGACCCTTCTAGAGGCCCCTAGGACCATTCTAAAAGCCCCCAGACCCTTCTAGAGCATCCCAGGACCCTTCTAAAAGCCCCCAGACCCTTCTAGATCCTCCCAGGACCTTTCTAAAAGACCCCAGACCCTTCTAGAGCCTCCCAGGACCCTTCTAAAAGCCCCCAGACCATTCTAGAGCACCCCAGGACCCTTCTAAAAGCCCCCAGACCCTTATACAGCCCCCCAGGACCCTTCTAAAAGACACCAGACATTTTTAGAGGCCCCAGGGCCCCTCTTAAGCCCCCCCGTACCTTCTAGAGCACACTAGGACCCTTCTAAAGGCAACCAAACCCTTCTAGAGCACCCCAGGACCCTTCTAAAAGCCCCCAGACCCTTCTAGAGCTCCCCCGGACCCTTCTAAAAGCCCCTAGACCCTTCTAGAGGCCCCCACGACCCTTCTGAAAGCCCCCAGATCCTTCTAGAGCCCCACAGGACCCTTCTAAAAGCACCCAGACCCTTCTACAGACCCCCAGGACAGTATAAAAGAGCCCAGACCCTTCTAGAGCCCCCCAGGACCCTTCTAAAAGCCCCCAGACCCTTCTAGAGCCCCCAGGACGCTTCTAAAAACTTCCAAACCCTTCTAGAGCCCCCTAGGACCCTTCTACAAGCCCCCAGACCCTTCTAGAGGCCCCAGGGCCCTTCTTAAGCCCCCCCGTCCCTTCTAGAGCACACCAGGACCCTTCTAAAAGCCTCTAGACCCTTCTAGAGCACTCCAGGACCTTTCCAAAAGCACCCAGACCCTTCTAGAGGTTCCCCGGACCCTTATAAAAGCACCCAGACCCTTCTAGAGCTCCCCAGGACCCTTCTAAAAGCCACCAGACCCTTCTAGAGACTCCCAGGACCCTTCTAAAAGAACCCAGACCCTTCTAGACCCTCCCCGGATCATTCTAAAAGACCCCAGACCCTTCTAGAGCCCCCTAGGATCCTTCAAAAAGCACCCAGACCCTTCTAGACCGTCCCTGGATCATTCTAAAAGCCCCCAGACCCTTCTAGAGCCCCCCAGGATCATTCTAAAAGCCCCCTGACCCTTCTAGAGCCCCCTAGGACCCATCTAAAAGCACCCAGACCCTTCTAGAGACCCCCAGGACCCTTCTAAAAGCCCCCAGACCGTTCTAGACCCCCCCAGGACCCTTCTACAAGCACCCAGACCCTTCTAGAGCCCCCCAGGACTCCTCTAATAGCCCCCAGACACGTCTAGGGGCCACCAGGACCCTTCTAAAAGTCCCCAGACCCTTCTTGAGCCCCCCCGGACCCTTGTAAAAGCACCCAGACCCTTCTAGAGGCCCCCAGGACCCTTATAAAAGCACCCAGACCCTTCCAGAGCCTCACAGGTCCCTTCTAAACGCCCCCAGACCTTTCTAGAGGCCCCCAGGACCCTTCTAAAAGCCTCTAGACCATTCTAGAGCCCCCCAGGACCCTTCTAAAAGCCCCCAGACCCTTCTAGAGCCTCCCAGGACCATTCTAAAAGCCCCCAGACCCTTCTAGAGCCCCCCAGGACCCTTCTAAAAGACCCCAGACCCTTCTAGAGCCGCCTAGGATCCTTCAAAAAGCATAAAGACCCTTCTAGACCGTCCCCGGATCATTCTAAAAGCCCCCAGACCCTTCTAGAGCCCCCCAGGACCCTTCTAAATGCCCCCAGACCCTTCTAGAGCACCCCAGGACCCATCTAAAAGCCCCCAGATCCTTCTAGAGCACCCCAGGACCCTTCTAAAAGCCCCCAGACCCTTCTAGAGCCCCCCAGGACCATTCTAAAAGCTCCCAGACCCTTCTAGAGGCCCCCAGGACCCTTCTAAAAGCACCCAGACCCTTCTAGAGCCTCCCAGGACCCTTCTACAAGCCCCCAGACCCTTCTAGAGCCACCCAGACCCTTCTAAAAGCACCCAGACCCTTCTAGAGGCCCCCAGGACCCGTCTAAAAGCCTCTAGACCCTTCTAGAGCCCCCCAGGACCTTTCTAAAATCACCCAGACCCTTCTAGAGGCTCCCCGGACCCTTATAAAAGCACCCCGACCCTTCTAGAGCCTCCCAGTACCCTTCTAAAAGCAACCAGACCCTTCTAGAGAACCCCAGGACCCTTCTAAAAGCCCCCAGACCCTTCAAGAGGCACCAAGGGCCCCTCTTAAGGAACCCCGTCTTTTCTAGAGCACCCCAGGACCCATCTAAAAGTCCCCACACCCTTCTAGAGCCCCCCCGGACCCTTCTAAAAGACCCCAGACCCTTCTAGATGACCCCAGGACCCTTCTGAAAGCTAGCAGAACATTCTAGAGTCACCCAGGACCCTTCTAAAGGCAACCAAACCCTTCTAGAGCACCCCAGGACCCTTCTAAAAGCCCCCAGACCCTTCTAGAGCTCCCCCGGACCCTTCTAAAAGCCCCTAGACCCTTCTAGAGGCCCCCACGACCCTTCTGAAAGCCCCCAGATCCTTCTAGAGCCCCACAGGACCCTTCTAAAAGCACCCAGACCCTTCTACAGACCCCCAGGACAGTATAAAAGAGCCCAGACCCTTCTAGAGCCCCCCAGGACCCTTCTAAAAGCCCCCAGACCCTTCTAGAGCCCCCAGGACGCTTCTAAAAACTTCCAAACCCTTCTAGAGCCCCCTAGGACCCTTCTACAAGCCCCCAGACCCTTCTAGAGGCCCCAGGGCCCTTCTTAAGCCCCCCCGTCCCTTCTAGAGCACACCAGGACCCTTCTAAAAGCCTCTAGACCCTTCTAGAGCACTCCAGGACCTTTCCAAAAGCACCCAGACCCTTCTAGAGGTTCCCCGGACCCTTATAAAAGCACCCAGACCCTTCTAGAGCTCCCCAGGACCCTTCTAAAAGCCACCAGACCCTTCTAGAGACTCCCAGGACCCTTCTAAAAGAACCCAGACCCTTCTAGACCCTCCCCGGATCATTCTAAAAGACCCCAGACCCTTCTAGAGCCCCCTAGGATCCTTCAAAAAGCACCCAGACCCTTCTAGACCGTCCCTGGATCATTCTAAAAGCCCCCAGACCCTTCTAGAGCCCCCCAGGATCATTCTAAAAGCCCCCTGACCCTTCTAGAGCCCCCTAGGACCCATCTAAAAGCACCCAGACCCTTCTAGAGACCCCCAGGACCCTTCTAAAAGCCCCCAGACCGTTCTAGACCCCCCCAGGACCCTTCTACAAGCACCCAGACCCTTCTAGAGCCCCCCAGGACTCCTCTAATAGCCCCCAGACACGTCTAGGGGCCACCAGGACCCTTCTAAAAGTCCCCAGACCCTTCTTGAGCCCCCCCGGACCCTTGTAAAAGCACCCAGACCCTTCTAGAGGCCCCCAGGACCCTTATAAAAGCACCCAGACCCTTCCAGAGCCTCACAGGTCCCTTCTAAACGCCCCCAGACCTTTCTAGAGGCCCCCAGGACCCTTCTAAAAGCCTCTAGACCATTCTAGAGCCCCCCAGGACCCTTCTAAAAGCCCCCAGACCCTTCTAGAGCCTCCCAGGACCATTCTAAAAGCCCCCAGACCCTTCTAGAGCCCCCCAGGACCCTTCTAAAAGACCCCAGACCCTTCTAGAGCCGCCTAGGATCCTTCAAAAAGCATAAAGACCCTTCTAGACCGTCCCCGGATCATTCTAAAAGCCCCCAGACCCTTCTAGAGCCCCCCAGGACCCTTCTAAATGCCCCCAGACCCTTCTAGAGCACCCCAGGACCCATCTAAAAGCCCCCAGATCCTTCTAGAGCACCCCAGGACCCTTCTAAAAGCCCCCAGACCCTTCTAGAGCCCCCCAGGACCATTCTAAAAGCTCCCAGACCCTTCTAGAGGCCCCCAGGACCCTTCTAAAAGCCCCCAGACCCTTCTAGAGCCTCCCAGGACCCTTCTACAAGCCCCCAGACCCTTCTAGAGCCACCCAGACCCTTCTAAAAGCACCCAGACCCTTCTAGAGGCCCCCAGGACCCGTCTAAAAGCCTCTAGACCCTTCTAGAGCCCCCCAGGACCTTTCTAAAATCACCCAGACCCTTCTAGAGGCTCCCCGGACCCTTATAAAAGCACCCAGACCCTTCTAGAGCCTCCCAGTACCCTTCTAAAAGCAACCAGACCCTTCTAGAGAACCCCAGGACCCTTCTAAAAGCCCCCAGACCCTTCAAGAGGCACCAAGGGCCCCTCTTAAGGAACCCCGTCTTTTCTAGAGCACCCCAGGACCCATCTAAAAGTCCCCAGACCCTTCTAGAGCCCCCCCGGACCCTTCTAAAAGACCCCAGACCCTTCTAGATGACCCCAGGACCCTTCTGAAAGCTAGCAGAACATTCTAGAGTCACCCAGGACCCTTCTAAAGGCACACAGACCCTTCTAGAGCCCCCCAGGACACTTCTAAAAGCGCCCAGACCCTTCTAGAGACCCCCAGGACCCTTCTGAAAGCCCCGAGAACCTTCTACATCCCTCCAGGACCCTTCTAGAAGCACCCAGACCCTTCTAGAGAATCCGAGGACCCTTCTAAAATTCCCCAGACCCTTCTAGAGCACCCCAGGACACTTCTAAAAGCACCCAGACCCTTCTAGAGCCCCCCCGAACCCTTCTAAAAGCCCCCAGACCCTTCAAGAGCCACCCAGGACCCTTCTAAAAGCACCCAGAACCTTCTAGAGCCCCCCAAGACCCTTCTACAAGCCCCCAGACCCTTCTAGAGCATCCCAGGACCCTTCTAAAAGCACCCAGACCCATCTAGAGCCTCCCAGGACCCTTCTATAAGCCCCCAGACCCTTCTAGAGATTCCCAGGACCCTTCGAAAAGCCCCCAGACCCTTCTAGAGCCACCCAGGACCTTTCTAAAAGCCCCCAGACCCTTCTAGAGCCTCCCAGGACCCTTCTAAAAGCCCCCAGACCATTCTAGAGCACCCCAGGACCCTTCTAAAAGCCCCCAGACCCTTCTAGAGCCACCCAGGACCCTTCTAAAAGCCCCCAGACCCTTCTAGAGGACCCCAGGACCCTTCTGAAAGCCAGCAGAACATTCTAGAGTCACCCAGGACCCTTCTAAAGGCACCCAGACCCTTCTAGAGCCCCCCAGGACCCTTCTAAAAGGCCCCAGACCCTTCTAGAGACCCCCAGGACCCTTCTGAAAGCCCCCAGAACCTTCTAGAGCCCTCCAGGACCCTTCTAAAAGCCCCCAGACCCTTCTAGAGAATCCGAGGACCCTTCTAAAATTCCCCAGACCCTTCTAGAGCCCCCATGGACCCTTCTAAAAGCCCCCAGACCCTTCTAGAGCACCCCAGGACCCATCTAAAAGCCCCCAGATCCTTCTAGAGCACCCCAGGACCCTTCTAAAAGCCCCCAGACCCTTCTAGAGCCCCCCAGGACCATTCTAAAAGCTCCCAGACCCTTCTAGAGGCCCCCAGGACCCTTCTAAAAGCCCCCAGACCCTTCTAGAGCCTCCCAGGACCCTTCTACAAGCCCCCAGACCCTTCTAGAGCCACCCAGACCCTTCTAAAAGCACCCAGACCCTTCTAGAGGCCCCCAGGACCCGTCTAAAAGCCTCTAGACCCTTCTAGAGCCCCCCAGGACCTTTCTAAAATAACCCAGACCCTTCTAGAGGCTCCCCGGACCCTTATAAAAGCACCCCGACCCTTCTAGAGCCTCCCAGTACCCTTCTAAAAGCAACCAGACCCTTCTAGAGAACCCCAGGACCCTTCTAAAAGCCCCCAGACCCTTCAAGAGGCACCAAGGGCCCCTCTTAAGGAACCCCGTCTTTTCTAGAGCACCCCAGGACCCTTCTAAAAGTCCCCAGACCCTTCTAGAGCCCCCCCGGACCCTTCTAAAAGACCCCAGACCCTTCTAGATGACCCCAGGACCCTTCTGAAAGCTAGCAGAACATTCTAGAGTCACCCAGGACCCTTCTAAAGGCACACAGACCCTTCTAGAGCCCCCCAGGACACTTCTAAAAGCGCCCAGACCCTTCTAGAGACCCCCAGGACCCTTCTGAAAGCCCCCAGAACCTTCTACATCCCTCCAGGACCCTTCTAGAAGCACCCAGACCCTTCTAGAGAATCCGAGGACCCTTCTAAAATTCCCCAGACCCTTCTAGAGCACCCCAGGACACTTCTAAAAGCACCCAGACCCTTCTAGAGCCCCCCCGAACCCTTCTAAAAGCCCCCAGACCCTTCAAGAGCCACCCAGGACCCTTCTAAAAGCACCCAGAACCTTCTAGAGCCCCCCAAGACCCTTCTACAAGCCCCCAGACCCTTCTAGAGCATCCCAGGACCCTTCTAAAAGCACCCAGACCCATCTAGAGCCTCCCAGGACCCTTCTATAAGCCCCCAGACCCTTCTAGAGATTCCCAGGACCCTTCGAAAAGCCCCCAGACCCTTCTAGAGCCACCCAGGACCTTTCTAAAAGCCCCCAGACCCTTCTAGAGCCTCCCAGGACCCTTCTAAAAGCCCCCAGACCATTCTAGAGCACCCCAGGACCCTTCTAAAAGCCCCCAGACCCTTCTAGAGCCACCCAGGACCCTTCTAAAAGCCCCCAGACCCTTCTAGAGGACCCCAGGACCCTTCTGAAAGCCAGCAGAACATTCTAGAGTCACCCAGGACCCTTCTAAAGGCACCCAGACCCTTCTAGAGACCCCCAGGACCCTTCTGAAAGCCCCCAGAACCTTCTAGAGCCCTCCAGGACCCTTCTAAAAGTCCCCAGACCCTTCTAGAGAATCCGAGGACCCTTCTAAAATTCCCCAGACCCTTCTAGAGCCCCCATGGACCCTTCTAAAAGCCCCCAGACCCTTCTAGAGCCCCCCAGGACCTTTCTAAAATCACTCAGACCCTTCTAGAGGCTCCCCGGACCCTTATAAAAGCACCCAGACCCTTCTAGAGCCTCCCAGTACCCTTCTAAAAGCAACCAGACCCTTCTAGAGAACCCCAGGACCCTTCTAAAAGCCCCCAGACCCTTCTAGACCCTCCCCGGATCCTTCTAAAAGCCCCCAGACCCTTCTAGAGCCCCCTAGGATCCTTCAAAAAGCACCCAGACTTTTCTAGACCGTCCCCGGATCATTCTAAAAGCCCCCAGACCCTTCTAGAGCCCCCCAGGATCATTCTAAAAGCCCCCAGACCCTTTCTAGAGCCCCCTAGGACCCATCTAAAAGCCCCCAGACCCTTCTAGAGGCCCCTAGGACCATTCTAAAAGCCCCCAGACCCTTCTAGAGCATCCCAGGACCCTTCTAAAAGCCCCCAGAACCTTCTAGATCCTCCCAGGACCTTTCTAAAAGACCCCAGACCCTTCTAGAGCCTCCCAGGACCCTTCTAAAAGCCCCCAGACCATTCTAGAGCACCCCAAGACCCTTCTAAAAGCCCCCAGACCCTTCTAGAGCCCCCCAGGACCCTTCTAAAAGCCCCCAGACCCTTCTAGAGGAACCCAGGACCCTTCTGAAAGCCAGCAGAACATTCTAGAGTCACCCAGGACCCTTCTAAAGGCACCCAGACCCTTCTAGAGCCCCCCAGGACCCTTCTAAAAGCACCCAGACCCTTCTAGAGACCCCCAGGACCCTTCTGAAAGCTCCCAGAACCATCTAGAGCCCTCCAGGACCCTTCTAAAAGCCCCCAGACCCTTCTAGAGAATCCGAGGACCCTTCTAAAATTCCCCAGACCCTTCTAGAGCCCCCCCGGACCCTTCTAAAAGCCCCCAGACCCTTCTAGAGCCACCCAGGACCCTTCTAAAAGTCCCCAGATTCTTCTAGAGCCCCCCCGGACCCTTGTAAAAGCCCCCAGACCCTTCTAGAGGCCCCCAGGACCCTTATAAAAGCACCCAGACCCTTCCAGAGCCTCCCAGGACCCTTCTACAAGCCCCCAGACCCTTCTAGAGCCCCCCAGGACCCTTCTAATAGCCCCCAGACCCGTCTAGGGGCCACCAGGACCCTTCTAAAAGTCCCCAGACCCTTCTAGAGCCTCCCAGGACCCTTCTAAAAGCCCCCAGACCATTCTAGAGCCTCCCCTGACCATTCTAAAAGCCCCCAGACCCTTCTAGAGCCCCCCAGGACCCTTCTAAAAGACCCCAGACCATTCTAGAGCCGCCTAGGATCCTTCAAAAAGCATAAAGACCCTTCTAGACCGTCCCCGGATCATTCTAAAAGCAACCAGACCCTTCTAGAGCCCCTCAGGACCCTTCTAAATGCCCCCAGACCCTTCTAGAGAACCCCAGGACCCATATAAAAGCCCCCAGACCCTTCTAGAGGCCTCCAGGACCCTTCTAAAAGCCCCCAGACCCTTCTAGAGCGCCCCAGGACCCTTCTAAAAGCCCCCAGACCCTTCTAGAGCCCCCAGGACGCTTCTAAAAACTTCCAAACCCTTCTAGAGCCCCCCAGGACCCTTCTACAAGCCCCCAGACCCTTCTAGAGGCCCCAGGGCCCTTCTTAAGCCCCCCCTTCGCTTCTAGAGCACACCAGGACCCGTCTAAAAGCCTCTAGACCCTTCTAGAGCACTCCAGGACCTTTCCAAAAGCACCCAGACCCTTCTAGAGGCTCCCCGGACCCTTATATAAGCACCCAGACCCTTCAAGAGCCTCCCAGGACCCTTCTAAAAGCAACCAGACCCTTCTAGAGACCCCCAGGACCCTTCTAAAAGCACCCAGACCCTTCTAGAGGCTCTCCGGACCCTTATAAAAGCACCCCGACCCTTCTAGAGCCTCCCAGTACCCTTCTAAAAGCAACCAGACCCTTCTAGAGAACCCCAGGACCCTTCTAAAAGCCCCCAGACCCATCTAGACCCTCCCCGGATCCTTCTAAAAGCCCCCAGACCCTTCTAGAGCCCCCTAGGATCCTTCAAAAAGCACCCTGACCTTTCTAGACCGTCCCCGGATCATTCTAAAAGCCCCCAGACCCTTCTAGAGCATCCTAGGACCCTTCTAAAAGCCCCCAGACCCATCTAGATCCTCCCAGGACCTTTCTAAAAGACCCCAGACCCTTCTAGAGCCTCCCAGGACCCTTCTAAAAGCCCCCAGACCATTCTAGAGCACCCCAGGACCATTCTAAAAGCCCCCAGACCCTTCTAGAGCCCCCCAGGACCCTTCTACAAGCCCCCAGACCCTTCTAGAGCCACCCAGACCAATCTAAAAGCACCCAGACCCTTATAGAGGCCCCCAGGACCCGTCTAAAAGCTTCTAGACCCTTCTAGAACCCCCCAGGACCTTTCTAAAATCACCCAGACCCTTCTAGAGGCTCTCCGGACCCTTATAAAAGCACCCCGACCCTTCTAGAGCCTCCCAGTACCCTTCTAAAAGCAACCAGACCCTTCTAGAGAACCCCAGGACCCTTCTAAAAGCCCCCAGACCCATCTAGACCCTCCCCGGATCCTTCTAAAAGCCCCCAGACCCTTCTAGAGCCCCCTAGGATCATTCAAAAAGCACCCAGACCTTTCTAGACCGTCCCCGGATCATTCTAAAAGCCCCCAGACCCTTCTAGAGCCCCACAATATCATTCTAAAAGCCCCCAGACCCTTCTAGAGCCCCCTAGGACCCATCTAAAAGCCCCCAGACCCTTCTAGAGACCCCTAGGACCCTTCTAAAAGCCCCCAGACCCTTCTAGACCCTCCCCGGATCCTTCGAAAAGCCCCCAGACCCTTCTAGAGCCCCCCAGGATGAGTCTAAAAGCCCCCAGACCCTTCTAGAGCCCCCCAGTACCCTTCTAAAAGTCCCTAGACCCTTCTAGAGTCCCCCAGGACCCTTCTAAATGCCCCCAGACCCTTCAAGAGGCACCAAGGGCCCCTCTTAAGGAACCCCGTCCCTTCTAGAGCACCCCAGGACCCTTCTAAAAGCCCCCAGACCCTTCTAGAGCCCCCCAGGACCATTCTAAAAGCTCCCAGACCCTTCTAGAGGCCCCCAGGACCCTTCTAAAAGCCCCCAGACCCTTCTAGAGCCTCCCAGGACCCTTCTAAAAGCCCCCAGACCCTTCTAGAGCCACCCAGACCCTTCTAAAAGCACCCAGACCCTTCTAGAGGCCCCCAGGACCCGTCTAAAAGCCTCTAGACCCTTCTAGAGCCCCCCAGGACCTTTCTAAAATCACCCAGACCCTTCTAGAGGCTCCCCGGACCCTTATAAAAGCACCCCGACCCTTCTAGTGCCTCCCAGTACCCTTCTAAAAGCAACCAGACCCTTCTAGAGAACCCCAGGACCCTTCTAAAAGCCCCCAGACCCTTCAAGAGGCACCAAGGGCCCCTCTTAAGGAACCCCGTCTTTTCTAGAGCACCCCAGGACCCTTCTAAAAGTCCCCAGACCCTTCTAGAGCCCCCGCGGACCCTTCAAAAAGACCCCAGACCCTTCTAGATGACCCCAGGACCCTTCTGAAAGCTAGCAGAACATTCTAGAGTCACCCAGGACCCTTCTAAAGGCACACAGACCCTTCTAGAGCCCCCCAGGACACTTCTAAAAGCGCCCAGACCCTTCTAGAGACCCCCAGGACCCTTGTGAAAGCCCCCAGAACCTTCTACATCCCTCCAGGACCCTTCTAGAAGCACCCAGACCCTTCTAGAGAATCCGAGGACCCTTCTAAAATTCCCCAGACCCTTCTAGAGCACCCCAGGACACTTCTAAAAGCACCCAGACCCTTCTAGAGCCCCCCCGAACCCTTCTAAAAGCCCCCAGACCCTTCTAGAGGCCCCCAGGACCCTTCTAAAAGCCCCCAGACCCTTCTAGAGCCCCCCAGGACCCTTCTACAAGCCCCCAGACCCTTCTAGAGCCACCCAGACCATTCTAAAAGCACCCAGACCCTTATAGAGGCCCCCAGGACCCGTCTAAAAGCTTCTAGACCCTTCTAGAGCCCCCCAGGACCTTTCTAAAATCACCCAGACCCTTCTAGAGGCTCTCCGGACCCTTATAAAAGCACCCCGACCCTTCTAGAGCCTCCCAGTACCCTTCTAAAAGCAACCAGACCCTTCTAGAGAACCCCAGGACCCTTCTAAAAGCCCCCAGACCCATCTAGACCCTCCCCGGATCCTTCTAAAAGCCCCCAGACCCTTCTAGAGCCCCCTAGGATCCTTCAAAAAGCACCCAGACCTTTCTAAACCGTCCCCGGATCATTCTAAAAGCCCCCAGACCCTTCTAGAGCCCCCCAGGATCATTCTAAAAGCCCCCAGACCCTTCTAGAGCCCCCTAGGACCCATCTAAAAGCCCCCAGACCCTTCTACAGATTCCCAGGACCCTTCGAAAAGCCCCCAGACCCTTCTAGAGCCACCCAGGACCTTTCTAAAAGCCCCCAGACCCTTCTAGAGCCTCCCAGGACCCTTCTAAAAGCCCCCAGACCATTCTAGAGCACCCCAGGACCCTTCTAAAAGCCCCCAGACCCTTCCAGAGCCACCCAGGACCCTTCTAAAAGCCCCCAGACCCTTCTAGAGGACCCCAGGAACCTTCTGAAAGCCAGCAGAACATTCTAGAGTCACCCAGGACCCTTCTAAAGGCACCCAGACCCTTCTAGAGCCCCCCAGGACCCTTCTAAAAGGCCCCAGACCCTTCTAGAGACCCCCAGGACCCTTCTGAAAGCCCCCAGAACCTTCTAGAGCCCTCCAGGACCCTTCTAAAAGCCCCCAGACCCTTCTAGAGCATCCCAGGACCCTTCTAAAAGCACCCAGACCCATCTAGAGCCTCCCAGGACCCTTCTATAAGCCCCCAGACCCTTCTAGAGATTCCCAGGACCCTTCGAAAAGCCCCCAGACCCTTCTAGAGCCACCCAGGACCTTTCTAAAAGCCCCCAGACCCTTCTAGAGCCTCCCAGGACCCTTCTAAAAGCCCCCAGACCATTCTAGAGCACCCCAGGACCCTTCTAAAAGCCCCCAGACCCTTCTAGAGCCACCCAGGACCCTTCTAAAAGCCCCCAGACCCTTCTAGAGGACCCCAGGACCCTTCTGAAAGCCAGCAGAACATTCTAGAGTCACCCAGGACCCTTCTAAAGGCACCCAGACCCTTCTAGAGCCCCCCAGGACCCTTCTAAAAGGCCCCAGACCCTTCTAGAGCCCTCCAGGACCCTTCTAAAAGCCCCCAGACCCTTCTAGAGAATCCGAGGACCCTTCTAAAATTCCCCAGACCCTTCTAGAGCCCCCATGGACCCTTCTAAAAGCCCCCAGACCCTTCTAGAGCACCCCAGGACCCATCTAAAAGCCCCCAGATCCTTCTAGAGCACCCCAGGACCCTTCTAAAAGCCCCCAGACCCTTCTAGAGCCCCCCAGGACCATTCTAAAAGCTCCCAGACCCTTCTAGAGGCCCCCAGGACCCTTCTAAAAGCCCCCAGACCCTTCTAGAGCCTCCCAGGACCCTTCTACAAGCCCCCAGACCCTTCTAGAGCCACCCAGACCCTTCTAAAAGCACCCAGACCCTTCTAGAGGCCCCCAGGACCCGTCTAAAAGCCTCTAGACCCTTCTAGAGCCCCCCAGGACCTTTCTAAAATAACCCAGACCCTTCTAGAGGCTCCCCGGACCCTTATAAAAGCACCCCGACCCTTCTAGAGCCTCCCAGTACCCTTCTAAAAGCAACCAGACCCTTCTAGAGAACCCCAGGACCCTTCTAAAAGCCCCCAGACCCTTCAAGAGGCACCAAGGGCCCCTCTTAAGGAACCCCGTCTTTTCTAGAGCACCCCAGGACCCTTCTAAAAGTCCCCAGACCCTTCTAGAGCCCCCCCGGACCCTTCTAAAAGACCCCAGACCCTTCTAGATGACCCCAGGACCCTTCTGAAAGCTAGCAGAACATTCTAGAGTCACCCAGGACCCTTCTAAAGGCACACAGACCCTTCTAGAGCCCCCCAGGACACTTCTAAAAGCGCCCAGACCCTTCTAGAGACCCCCAGGACCCTTCTGAAAGCCCCCAGAACCTTCTACATCCCTCCAGGACCCTTCTAGAAGCACCCAGACCCTTCTAGAGAATCCGAGGACCCTTCTAAAATTCCCCAGACCCTTCTAGAGCACCCCAGGACACTTCTAAAAGCACCCAGACCCTTCTAGAGCCCCCCCGAACCCTTCTACAAGCCCCCAGACCCTTCTAGAGCATCCCAGGACCCTTCTAAAAGCACCCAGACCCATCTAGAGCCTCCCAGGACCCTTCTATAAGCCCCCAGACCCTTCTAGAGATTCCCAGGACCCTTCGAAAAGCCCCCAGACCCTTCTAGAGCCACGCAGGACCTTTCTAAAAGCCCCCAGACCCTTCTAGAGCCTCCCAGGACCCTTCTAAAAGCCCCCAGACCATTCTAGAGCACCCCAGGACCCTTCTAAAAGCCCCCAGACCCTTCTAGAGCCACCCAGGACCCTTCTAAAAGCCCCCAGACCCTTCTAGAGGACCCCAGGACCCTTCTGAAAGCCAGCAGAACATTCTAGAGTCACCCAGGACCCTTCTAAAGGCACCCAGACCCTTCTAGAGACCCCCAGGACCCTTCTGAAAGCCCCCAGAACCTTCTAGAGCCCTCCAGGACCCTTCTAAAAGCCCCCAGACCCTTCTAGAGAATCCGAGGACCCTTCTAAAATTCCCCAGACCCTTCTAGAGCCCCCATGGACCCTTCTAAAAGCCCCCAGACCCTTCTAGAGCCCCCCAGGACCTTTCTAAAATCACTCAGACCCTTCTAGAGGCTCCCCGGACCCTTATAAAAGCACCCAGACCCTTCTAGAGCCTCCCAGTACCCTTCTAAAAGCAACCAGACCCTTCTAGAGAACCCCAGGACCCTTCTAAAAGCCCCCAGACCCTTCTAGACCCTCCCCGGATCCTTCTAAAAGCCCCCAGACCCTTCTAGAGCCCCCTAGGATCCTTCAAAAAGCACCCAGACTTTTCTAGACCGTCCCCGGATCATTCTAAAAGCCCCCAGACCCTTCTAGAGCCCCCCAGGATCATTCTAAAAGCCCCCAGACCCTTTCTAGAGCCCCCTAGGACCCATCTAAAAGCCCCCAGACCCTTCTAGAGGCCCCTAGGACCATTCTAAAAGCCCCCAGACCCTTCTAGAGCATCCCAGGACCCTTCTAAAAGCCCCCAGAACCTTCTAGATCCTCCCAGGACCTTTCTAAAAGACCCCAGACCCTTCTAGAGCCTCCCAGGACCCTTCTAAAAGCCCCCAGACCATTCTAGAGCACCCCAAGACCCTTCTAAAAGCCCCCAGACCCTTCTAGAGCCCCCCAGGACCCTTCTAAAAGCCCCCAGACCCTTCTAGAGGAACCCAGGACCCTTCTGAAAGCCAGCAGAACATTCTAGAGTCACCCAGGACCCTTCTAAAGGCACCCAGACCCTTCTAGAGCCCCCCAGGACCCTTCTAAAAGCACCCAGACCCTTCTAGAGACCCCCAGGACCCTTCTGAAAGCTCCCAGAACCATCTAGAGCCCTCCAGGACCCTTCTAAAAGCCCCCAGACCCTTCTAGAGAATCCGAGGACCCTTCTAAAATTCCCCAGACCCTTCTAGAGCCCCCCCGGACCCTTCTAAAAGCCCCCAGACCCTTCTAGAGCCACCCAGGACCCTTCTAAAAGTCCCCAGATTCTTCTAGAGCCCCCCCGGACCCTTGTAAAAGCCCCCAGACCCTTCTAGAGGCCCCCAGGACCCTTATAAAAGCACCCAGACCCTTCCAGAGCCTCCCAGGACCCTTCTACAAGCCCCCAGACCCTTCTAGAGCCCCCCAGGACCCTTCTAATAGCCCCCAGACCCGTCTAGGGGCCACCAGGACCCTTCTAAAAGTCCCCAGACCCTTCTAGAGCCTCCCAGGACCCTTCTAAAAGCCCCCAGACCATTCTAGAGCCTCCCCTGACCATTCTAAAAGCCCCCAGACCCTTCTAGAGCCCCCCAGGACCCTTCTAAAAGACCCCAGACCCTTCTAGAGCCGCCTAGGATCCTTCAAAAAGCATAAAGACCCTTCTAGACCGTCCCCGGATCATTCTAAAAGCAACCAGACCCTTCTAGAGCCCCTCAGGACCCTTCTAAATGCCCCCAGACCCTTCTAGAGAACCCCAGGACCCATATAAAAGCCCCCAGACCCTTCTAGAGGCCTCCAGGACCCTTCTAAAAGCCCCCAGACCCTTCTAGAGCGCCCCAGGACCCTTCTAAAAGCCCCCAGACCCTTCTAGAGCCCCCAGGACGCTTCTAAAAACTTCCAAACCCTTCTAGAGCCCCCCAGGACCCTTCTACAAGCCCCCAGACCCTTCTAGAGGCCCCAGGGCCCTTCTTAAGCCTCCCCGTCCCTTCTAGAGCAGACCAGGACCCGTCTAAAAGCCTCTAGACCCTTCTAGAGCACTCCAGGACCTTTCCAAAAGCACCCAGACCCTTCTAGAGGCTCCCCGGACCCTTATAAAAGCACCCAGACCCTTCAAGAGCCTCCCAGTACCCTTCTAAAAGCAACCAGACCCTTCTAGAGACCCCCAGGACCCTTCTAAAAGCACCCAGACCCTTCTAGACCCTCCCCGGATCATTCTAAAAGACCCCAGACCCTTCTAGAGCCCCCTAGGATCTTTCAAAAAACAACCAGACCTTTCTAGACCGTCCCTGGATCATTATAAAAGCCCCCAGACCCTTCTAGAGCCCCCCAGGATCATTCTAAAAGCCCCCTGACCCTTCTAGAGCCCCCTAGGACCCATCTAAAAGCACCCAGACCCTTCTAGAGACACCCAGGACCCTTCTAAAAGTAACCAGACCGTTCTAGACCCCCCCAGGACCATTCTACAAGCACCCAGACCCTTCTAGAGCCCCCCAGGACCCTTCTAATAGCCCCCAGACCCGTCTAGGGGCCACCAGGACCCTTCTAAAAGTCCCCAGACCCTTCTAGAGCCCCCCCGGACCCTTGTAAAAGCCCCCAGACCCTTCCAGAGCCTCACAGGTGCCTTCTAAACGCCCCCAGACCCTTCTAGAGGCCCCCAGGACCCTTCTAAAAGCCCCCAGACCCTTCTAGAGCCTCCCAGGACCATTCTAAAAGCCCCCAGACCCTTCTAGAGCCCCCCAGGACCCTTCTAAAAGACCCCAGACCCTTCTAGAGCCGCCTAGGATCCTTCAAAAAGCATAAAGACCCTTCTAGACCGTCCCCGGATCATTCTAAAAGCCCCCAGACCCTCCCAGGACCCTTCTACAGGCACCAAGAACCTTCTAGAGCCCCCCAGGACCCTTCTGAAAGCCCCCAGAACCTTCAAGAGCCCACCAGGACCCTTCTAAAAGCACCCAGACCCTTCTAGAGCATCCGAGGACACTTCTAAAATTCCCCAGACCCTTCTAGAGCACCCCAGGACACTTCTAAAAGCCCCCAGACCCTTCTAGAGCCCCACCGGACCCTTCTAAAAGCCCCCAGACCCTTCTAGAGCCACCCAGGACCCTTCTAAAAGCACCCAGAACCCTCTAGAGCCCCCCAGGACCCATCTACAAGCCCCCAGACCCTTCTAGAGCATCCCAGGACCCTTCTAAAAGACCCCAGACCCATCTAGATCCTCCCAGGACCTTTCTAAAAGACCCCAGACCCTTCTAGAGCCTCCCAGGACCCTTCTAAAAGCCCCCAGACCATTCTAGAGCACCCCAGGACCCTTCTAAAAGCCCCCAGACCCTTCTAGAGCCCCCCAGGACCCTTCTAAAAGCACCCAGACCCTTCTAGAGGAACCCAGGACCCTTCTGAAAGCAAGCAGAACATTCTAGAGTCACCCAGGACCCTTCTAAAGGCACCCAGACCCTTCTAGAGCCCCCCAGGACCCTTCTAAAAGCCCCCAGACCCTTCTAGAGACCCCCAGGACCCTTCTGAAAGCCCCCAGAACCATCTAGAGCCTTCCAGGACCCTTCTAAAAGCACCATGACCCTTCTAGAGAATCCGAGGACCATTCTAATATTCCCCAGACCCTTCTAGAGCCCCCCCGGACCCTTCTAAAAGCCCCCAGACCCTTCTAGAGCCACCCAGGACCCTTCTAAAAGTACCCAGATTCTTCTAGAGCCCCCCCGGACCCTTGTAAAAGCCCCCAGACCTTTCTAGAGGCCCCCAGGACCCTTATAAAAGCACCCAGACCCTTCCAGAGCCTCCCAGGACGCTTCTACAAGCACCCAGACCCTTCTAGAGCCCCCCAGAACCCTTCTAATAGCCCCCAGACCCGTCTAGATGTCACCAGGACCCTTCTAAAAGTAACCAGATTCTTCTAGAGCCCCCCCGGACCCTTATAAAAGCCCCCAGACCCTTCTAGAGGCCCCCAGGACCCTTATAAAAGCACCCAGACCCTTCCAGAGCCTCACAGGTCCCTTCTAAACGCACCCAGACCCTTCTAGATGCCCCCAGGACCCTTCTAAAAGCCTCTAGACCCTTCGTGAGCCTCCCAGGACCCTTCTAAAAGACCCCAGACCCTTCTAGAGCCGCCTAGGATCCTTCAAAAAGCATAAAGACCCTTCTAGACCGTCCCCGGATCATTCTAAAAGCCCCCAGACCCTTCTAGAGCCCCTCAGGAACTTTCTAAATGCCCCCAGACCCTTCTAGACCCTCCCCGGATCCTTCTAAAAGCCCCCAGACCCTTCTAGATCCTCCCAGGACCTTTCTAAAAACCCCCAGACCTTTCTAGAGGCCCCAGGACCCTTCTAAAAGCCCCCAGAACCTTCTAGAGCCCCCCAGGACCCTTCTAAAAGCCCCCAGATCCTTCTAGAGCACCCCAGGACCCTTTTATAAGACCCCAGACCCTTCTAGCGGCACCCAGGACCCTTCTACAAGCCCCCAGACCCTTCTAGAGCCCCTCAGGACCCTTCTAAAAGCTCCCAGACCCTTCTAGATGCCCCCAGGACCCTTCTAAAAGCCCCCAGACCCTTCTAGAGACCCCCGGACCCTTCAACAAGCCCTCAGACCCTTCTAGATCCACCCAGGACCCTTCTAAAAGCACCCAGACCCTTCTAGAGGACCCCAGGACCCGTCTAAAATCCTCTAGACCCTTCTAGAGCCAACCAGGACCTTTCGAAAAGCACCCAGACCCTTCTAGAGGCTCCCCGGACACTTATAAAAGCACCCCGACCCTTCTAGAGCCACCCAGGACCCTTCTAAAAGCAACCAGACCCTTCTAGAGAACCCCAGAACCCATCTAAAAGCCCCCAGACCCTTCTAGAGCCCCCCAGGATCATTCCAAAAGCCCCCAACCCTTCTAGAGCCCCCTAGGACCCATCTAAAAGCTCCCAGACCCTTCTAGAGGCCCCTAGGACCCTTCTAAAAGCTCACAGACCCTTCTAGACCCTCCCCGGATCCTTCGAAAAGACCCCAGACCCTTCTAGAGCCCCCCAGGATCATTCTAAAAGCCCCCAGACCCTTCTAGAGCCCCCCAGTACCCTTCTAAAAGCCCCTAGACCCTTCTAGAGCCCCCCAGGACCCTTCTAAATGCCCCCAGACCCTTCAAGAGGCTCCCAGGGCCCCTCTTAATGAACCCCGTCCCTTCTAGAGCACCCCAGGACCCTTCTAAAAGACCCCAGACCCTTCTAGAGCCCCCCCGGACGCTTCTAAAAGACCCCAGACCCTTCTAGATGAAACCAGGACCCTTCTGAAAGCCAGCAGAACATTCTAGAGTCACCCAGGACCCTTCTAAAGGCACCCAGACCCTTCTAGAGCCCCCCAGGACCCTTCTAAAAGCGCCCAGACCCTTCTAGAAACTCCCAGGACCCTTCTGAAAGCCCCCAGAACCTTCTAGAGCCCTCCAGGACCCTTCTAAAAGCACCCAGACCCTTCTAGAGCATCCGAGAACCCTTCTAAAATTCCCCAGACACTTCTAGAGCACCCCAGGACAATTCTAAAAGCCCCCAGACCCTTCTAGAGCCCCACCGGACCCTTCTAAAAGCCCCCAGACCCTTCTAGAGCCACCCAGGACCCTTCTAAAAGCACCCAGAACCTTCTAGAGCCCCCCAGGACCCATCTACAAGCCCCCAGACCGTTCTAGAGCATCCCAGGACCCTTCTAAAAAGCCCAGACCCATCTAGATCCTCCCAGGACCTTTCTAAAAGCACCCAGACCCATCTAGAGCCTCCCAGGACCCTTCTAAATGCCGCCAGACCATTCTAGAGCACCCCAGGACCCTTCTAAAAGCCCCCGGACCCTTCTAGAGCCACCCAGGACCCTTCTAAAAGCCCCCAGACCCTTCTAGAGGACCCCAGGACCCTTCTGAAAGCCAGCAGAACATTCTAGAGTCACCCAGGACCATTCTAAAGGCACCCAGACCCTTCTAGAGCCCCCCAGGACCCTTCTAAAAGCCCCCAGAGCATTCTAGAGACCCCCAGGACCCTTCTGAAAGCCCCCAGAACCTTCTAGAGCCCTCCAGGACCCTTCTAAAAGCCCCCAGACCCTTCTAGAGAATCCGAGGACCCTTCTAAAATTCCCCAGACCCTTCTAGAGCCCCCCCGGACCCTTCTAAAAGCCCCCAGACCCTTCTAGAGCCACCCAGGACCCTTCTAAAAGCCCCCAGACCATTCTAGAGCCCCCCAGGACCCTTCTAAAAGCCCCCAGACCCTTCTAGAGCAACCCAGGACCCTTCTGAAAGACCCCAGAACATTCTAGAGCCCCCCAGGACCCTTCTAAAAGCCCCCAGACCCTTCTAGAGCATCCGAGGACCCTTATAAAAGCACCCAGACCCTTCTAGAGCATCCCAGGACCCTTCTAAAAGCCCCCAGACCCTTCTAGAGGCCCCTAGGACCCTTCTAAAACGCCCCAGAACCATCTAGAGCCACCCAGGACTCTTCTAAAAGCCCCCAGACCCTTCTAGAGCCTCCCAGGACCCTTCTAAAAGCACCCAGACACTTCTAGAGCACCCCAATACCATTCTAAAGGCCCCCAGACCTTTCTAGACCCTCCCCGGATCACTCTAAAAGCCCCCAGACCCTTCAAGAGCCCCCCAGGATCATTCTAAAAGACCCCAGACCCTTCTAGAGGCCCCTAAGACCCTTCTAAAAGACCCCAGACCCTTCTAGACCCTCCCCGGATCCTTCGAAAAGACCCCAGACCCTTCTAGAGCCCCCAGGATCATTCTAAAAGCCCCCAGACCCTTCTAGAGGCCCCCAGGAACATTCTAAAATCCCCCAGACCATTCTAGAGCCCCCCAGGACCCTTCTAAAGGCCCCCAGACCCTTCTAGACCCTCCCCGGATCCTTCTAAATGAACCCAGACCTTTCTAGGGCCCCCAGAACCCCTCTAAAAGCCTCCAGACCCTTGTAGAGCCCCCCAGGACCCGTCTAAAAGCGCCCAGACCCTTCTAGACCCTCCCCTGATCATTCTAAAAGACCCCAGACCCTTCTAAAACCTCCCAAGACTATTCTAAAAGAACCCAGACCCTTCTAGACCCTCCCCGGATTATTCTAAAAGACCCCAGACCCTTCTAGAGCCCCCCAAGACCCTCCTAAAAGCCTCCAGACCCTTCTAGAGCCCCCCCGAACCACTCTAATAGTTCTCAGACCCTTCTAGAGGCCCCCAGGACCCTTCTATAAGTCCCCAGACCCTTCTAGAGAACCCCAGGAACATTCTAAAAGCCCCCAGACCATTCTAGAGCATCCCAGGAGCCTTCTAAAAACCCCCAGACCCTTCTAGAGCCCCCCCGGACCACTCTAATAGATCCCAGACCCTTCTAGAGTCCCCCAGGATACTTCTAAATGCCCCCAGACCCTTCTAGAGAACCCCGGGACCCTTCTAAAAGCCCCCAGACCCCCCTAGAGCCCCCCAGGACCATTCTAAAAGCCCCCAGAACCTTCTAGACCCTCCCCGGATCATTCTAAAAGCCCCCAGACCCTTCTAGAGACCCCCATGACCCTTCTATAAGCACTCAGACCCTTCTAGAGGGCCCCAGGACCCTTCTAAAAGCACCCAGACCCTTCTAGAGCCTCCCAGGACCCTTCTAAAAGCCCCCAGACCCTTCTAGACCCCCCCAGGACCCTTCTAAAAGACCCCAGACCCTTCTAGAGCCCCCCAGGACCCTTCTGAAAGGCCGCAGACACATCTAGACACTCCCCGGATCTTTCTAAAAGACCCCAGACACTTCTAGAAATCCCCAGGAGCATTCTAAAAGCCCCCAGACCCTTCTAGAGCAATCCAGGACCCTTCTAAAAGCCCCCAGACCCTTCTAGAGCCCCCCAGGGCCATTCTTAAGGCACCCCGTCCCTTCTAGGACACCCCAGGACCCTTCTTAAAGTCCCCAGACCCTTCTAGAGCACCCCAGGACCCTTCTAAAAGCCCCCAGACCCTTCTAGAGCCCCCCCGGACCCTTCTAAAAGCCTCCAGACCCTTCTAGAGGAACCCTGGACCAATCTGAAAGCCCCCAGAACCTTCTAGAGCATCCCAGGACCTTTCTAAAAGCCCCCAGACCCTTCTAGATCCTCCCAGGACCCTTCTAAAAGCCCCCAGACCATTCTAGAGCACCCCAGGACCCTTCTAAAAGCCCCCAGACCCTTCTAGAGCCACCCAGGACCCTTCTACAAGCCCCCAGACCCTTCTAGAGCCTCCCAGGACCCTTCTAAAAGCACCCAGACACTTCTAGAGCACCCCAATACCATTCTAAAGGCAACCAGACCTTTCTAGACCCTCCCCGGATCACTCTAAAAGCCCCCAGACCCTTCAAGAGCCCCCCAGGATCATTCTAAAAGACCCCAGACCCTTCTAGAGCCCCCTAGGACCCATCTAAAAGCCCCCAGACCCTTCTAGAGGCCCCTAGGACCCTTCTAAAAGACCCCAGACCCTTCTAGACCCTCCCCGGATCCTTCTAAAAGCCCCCAGACCCTTCTAGAGCCACCTAGGATCCTTCAAAAAGCACCCAGAACTTTCTAGACCGTCCCCGGATGATTCTAAAAGCCCCCAGACCCTTCTAGAGACCCCCAGGATCATTCTAAAAGCCCCCAGACCCTTCTAGAGCCCCCCAGGATCATTCCAAAAGCCCCCAGACCCTTCTAGAGCCCCCTAGGACCCATCTAAAAGCCCCCAGACCCTTCTAGAGTCCCCTAGGACACTTCTAAAAGCCCCCAGACCCTTCTAGACCCTCCCCGGATCCTTCGAAAAGACCCCAGACCCTTCTAGAGCCCCCCAGGATCATTCTAAAAGACCCCAGACCCTTCTAGAGCCCCACAGTACTGTTCTAAAAGCCCCTAGACCCTTCTAGAGCCCCCCAGGACCCTTCTAAATGCCCCCAGACCCTTCAAGAGGCACCCAGAACCCTTCTAAAAGCACCCAGACCATTCTGGAGCCTCCCATGACCATTCTAAAAGCCCCCAGACCCTTCTAGACCCCCCAGGACCCTTCTAAAAGACCCCAGACCCTTCTAGAGCACCCCAGGACCCTTCTAAAAGCCCCCAGACACTTCTAGAGCCCCCCAGGCCTCCTCTTAAGGCACCCCGTCCCTTCTAGAGCACCCCAGGACCCTTCTAAAAGTCCCCAGACCTTTCTAGAGCACGCCAGGACCCGTCTAAAAGACCCCAGACCATTCTAGAGCCCCCCCGGACCCTTCTAAAAGCCTCCAGACCCTTCTAGAGGCTCCCTGGACCTTTCTGAAAGCACCCAGAACCTTCTAGAGCCCCCCAGGACCCTTCTAAAAGCACCCAGACCCTTCTAGACCAACCCAGGACCATTCTAAAAGCCCCCAGACCGTTCTAGAGCCTCCCAGGATCCTTCTAAAAGCACCCAGACTCTTCTAGAGAATCCGAGGACCCTTCTAAAATTCCCCAGACCCTTCTAGAGCCACCCAGGACCCTTCTAAAAGCCCCCAGACCCTTCTAGAGCCTCCCAGGACCCTTCTAAAAGCACCCAGACCATTCTAGAGCACCCCAGGACCTTTCTAAAAGCCCCCAGACCGTTCTAGAGCCTACCAGGACCTTTCTACAAGCCCCCAGACCTTCTAGAGCCCCCAAGGACCCTTCTAAAAGCCCCCAGACCCTTCTAGAGGCCCCCAGGACCCTTCTAATAGCCACCAGACCCTTCTAGAGCCCCCCCAGGACCATTCTAAAAGCACCCAGACCCTTCTAGAGCCTCCCAGGACCCTTCTAAAAGCACCCAGACCCTTCTAGAGAGCCCCAGGACCATTCTAAAGGCCCCCAGACTCTTCTAGACCCTCCCCGGATCATTCTAAAAGCCCTCAGACCCTTCTAGAGACCCCCAGGACCCTTCTAAAGGCCCCCAGACCCTTCTAGACCCTCCCCGGATCATTCTAAAAGCCCCCAGACCCTTCGAGAGCCTCGCAGGACCCCTCTAAAAGCCCCCGGGCCCTTCTAGAGCCTCGCAGGACCCTTCTAAAAGCCTCCAGACCCTTCTAGAGGCCCCCCGGACCCTTCTAAAAGTCCTCAGACCCTTCTAGAACCTTCCAGGACCCTTCTAAATGCCCCCAGACCCTTCTAGATCATACCCGGACCCCTCTGATATATCCCACACCATTCTAGAGGCCACCAGGATACTTTCAAAAGCCCCCAGACCCTTCTAGAGAGCCCCAGGACCCTTCTAAAAGCCCCCAGACTATTCTAGAGCCCCGCAGGGCCCTTCTAAAAGCCCCGAGACCCTTCTAGGAGAGACGGGGGTCCTTAAGAGGGGCCTTGGGGTCCTCTAGAAGGGTCTGGGGGCTTATAGAAGTGTCCTGGCGGGCTCTCGAAGGGTCTGGGTTCTTTGAGAAGGGTCTTTGGGTGGCTCTAGAAGGGTCTGGGGTATTTTGGAAGGGTCCTGGGTGCCTGAAGAAGGGTGTGGGGTCTTTTATAGGGTCCTGGGGGGCTCTAGAAGGGTCTGGGTGCTTTTAGAAGGGTCCTGGGGAGCTCTAGAAGGGTCTGGGGTCTTTTAGAAGGGTCCCGGGAAGCTCTAGAAGGGTCTGGGGACTTTTAGAAGGGTCCTGGGGAGCTCTAGAAGGGTCTGGGGTCTTTTAGAAGGGTCCTCGGATGCTCTAGAAAGGTCTGGGTCCTGTTAGAAGGGTCCTTGGGGGCTCTAGAAGGTTCTGAGTATCATTAGAGGGGCCTTGGGGGCATCTAGAAGGGTCTGGGGGATATTAGAAGGGTCCTGGAGAGCTCTAGAAGGGTCTGGGGTATTTTAGAAGGGTTCTGGGTAGCTCTAGAAGGGTCTGGGATCTTTCAGAAGGGTCCTGGGGGGCTGTAGAAGGGTCTGGAGTCTTTTAGAAGTGTCCTGGGGGGCTCTAGAAGGGTCTGGGTGCTTTTAGATGGGTCCTGCGGGTCTCTAGAAGGGTCTGGGTGCTTTTAGAAGTGTCCTGGGGGGCTCTAGAAGGGTCGGGGGGGTTTTAGGATAGTCCTGGTGGGCTCTAGAAGGGTGTGAGGGCTTCTAGAAGGTTCCTGGGGGGCTTTAGAAGGGTCTGGAGGCTTTTAGAAGGGTCCTGGGTGGCTCTAGAAGGGCGTGGGGGCTTTTAGAAGGATCCGGGGAGGGTCTAGAACGGTCTGAGTGGTTTTAGAAGGGTCCTGGGCGGTTCTAGAAGGTATGGGGTATTTTAGAAGGGTCCTGGGGGGCTCTAGAAGGGTCTGGGGACCACTAGAGGGGCCCTGGGTGCCTCTAGAAAGGTCTGGGGTATTTTAGAAGGGTCCTGGGGAGATCTAGAAGGGTCTGGGGGCTTTTAGAAGGGTCTTGGGAGACTCTAGAAGGATCTGGGGGCATTTAGAAGGTCCTGCGTGTCTCTAGAAGGGTCTGAGGGCTTTTAGAAGGGTCCTGTGGGGCTCTAGAAGGGTCTGGCGGCTTTTAGAAGGGTCCTGGTGGGCTCTAGAAGGGTGTGAGAGCTTTTAGAATGGTCCTGGGTGCATCTAGAAATCTCTGGGTGCTTTTAGAATGGTCCTGGGGGCCTCTAGAAGTGTCTGAGGAGTTGTAGAAGGGTCCGGGGAGGCTCTAGTAGGGTCTGGGTGCTTTTAGAAGGATCCGGTTAGGGTCTAGAAGGGTCTGGGCCTTTTAGAAGGGTCCTGTGGAGCTCTAGAAGGGTCTGGGGTCTTTTAGACGGGTCCTGGGGGGCTCTAGAAGGCTCTGGGGCCTTTTAGAAGAGTCCTGGGGAGCTCTAGAAGGGTCTGGGGCTTTCAGAATGATCCTGGGGGTCGCTAGAAGTGTCTGGGTGTATTTGGAAGGGTCTTGGGGAGCTCTAGAAGGGTCTGGGGGCTTTCAGAAGGGTCTTGGGGGCATGTAGAAGGGTCTGGAGGCTTTTAGAAGGGTCCTGGAGCGCTCTAGAAGGGTCTGGGGGCATTCAGAACGGTCCTGGTGGCCTCTAGAAGGGACTAGAGGCTTTTAGAAGGGGCCTGGGGGGCTCTAGATGGGTCTGGGTGCATTTAGAAGGGTCCTGGGGGGATCTAGAAGGGTCTGGGGGCTTTTAGAAGGATACGTGGAATTTCTAGAAGGGTCTGGGGGCTTTTAGAAGGGTCCTGGGTTGCTCTAGAAGGGTCTGGAGGCTTTTAGAAGGGTCCTGCGGGTCTCTAGAAGGATCTGGGGGCTTTTAGAAGGGTCCTGGGAGGCTCTAGAATGGTCTGATGGATTTTAGAAGGGTCCTGGCAGGTTCTAGAAGGGGCTGGGTGCTTTTAGAAGGATCCGGGGAGGGTCTAGAACGGTCTGGGTGGTTTTAGAATGGTCCTGGGGGGTTCTAGAAGGGTCTGGGGGATTTTAGAAGGATCCTGGGGGGCTCTAGAAGGGTCTGAGGGATTTTAGAAGGGTCCTGGGGAGCTCTAGAAGGGTCTGGGTGCTTTTAGAGGGGCCCTGGACTTCTCTAGAAGGGTCTGGGGGCTTTTAGAAGAGTCCTAGGGGGCTCTAGAATGGTCTGGGGTCTTTTAGAAGGGTCCTGGGCGCATCTAGAAGGGTCTGGGGGCTTTCAGAAGGGTCCTGGGAGGATCTAGAAGGGTCTGAGGGCTTTTAGAATGGTCCTGGGGGGCTCTAGAAGGGTCTGGGGGCATTTAGAAGTGTCCTGAGGGGCTCTAGAAGGGTCTGGGGGATTTTAGAAGGATCCTGGGGGCCTCTAGAAAGGTCTGGGGGCATTTAGAAGGGTCCTGCGGGTCTCTAGAAGGGTCTGGGGGCTTTTAGAAGGGTCCTTGGGGCTCTAGAAGGGTCTGGGGACCATTAGAGGGGCCCTAGGGGCCTCTAGAAGGGTCTGGGGGCTTTTAGAATGGTCCTTGGGGGCTCTAGAAGGGTCTGGGGACCACTAGAGGGGCCCTGGAGGCCTCTAGAAGAGTCTGGGGTATTTTAGAAGTGTCCTGGGGAGCTCTAGAAGGGTCTGGGGGCTTTTAGAAGGGTCCTGGGAAACTCTAGAAGGGTCTGGGGGCATTTAGATGGGTCCTGCGGGTCTCTAGAAGGGTCTGGGAGCTTTTAGAAGGGTCCTGGGGGGATCTAGAATGGTCTGAGGGATTTTATAAGGGTCCTGGGAGGCTTTAGAAGGGTCTGGGTGCTTTTAGAAGGATCCAGGGAGGGTCTAGAAGGGTCTGGGGACTTTTAGAAGGGTCCTGTGGGGCTCTAGAAGGGTCTGGGGGCTATTAGAAGGATCCAGGGATCGTCTACAAGGGTCTGGGGTCTTTTAGAAGGGTCCTGCGGGTCTCTAGAAGGGTCTGGGGGCTTTTAGAATGGTCCTTGGGGGCTCTAGAAAGGTCTGGGGACCACTAGAGGGGCCCTGGGGACCTCTAGAAGGGTCTTGGGTATTTTAGACGAGTCCTGGGGAGCTCTAGAAGGGTCTGGGGGCTTTTAGAAGGGTCCTGGAGGGCTCTAGAAGGGTCTGGGGGCATTTAGAAGGGTCCTGGGGGGCTCTAGAAGGGTCTGGGGGATTTTAGAAGGATCCTGGGGGCCTCTAGAAAGGTCTGGGGGCATTTAGAAGGGTCCTGCGGGTCTCTAGAAGGGTCTGGGGGCTTTTAGAAGGGTCCTTGGGGCTCTAGAAGGGTCTGGGGACCATTAGAGGGGCCCTAGGGGCCTCTAGAAGGGTCTGGGGGCTTTTAGAATGGTCCTTGGGGGCTCTAGAAGGGTCTGGGGACCACTAGAGGGGCCCTGGAGGCCTCTAGAAGGGTCTGGGGTATTTTAGAAGGGTCCTGGGGAGCTCTAGAAGGGTCTGGGGGCTTTTAGAAGGGTCCTGGGAAACTCTAGAAGGGTCTGGGGGCATTTAGATGGGTCCTGCGGGTCTCTAGAAGGGTCTGGGAGCTTTTAGAAGGGTCCTGGCGGACTCTAGAAGGGTCTGGCGGCTTTTAGAAGGGTCCTGGTGGGCTCTAGAAGGGTGTGAGGGCTTTTAGAATGGTCCTGGGGCCATCTAGAAGTCTCGGGGGGCTTTTATAAGGGTCCTGTGGGGCTCTAGAATGGTCTGAGTGATTTTATAAGGGTCCTGGGAGGCTCTAGAAGGGTCTGGGTGCTTTTAGAAGGATCCGGGGAGGGTCTAGAAGGGTCTGGGGACTTTTAGAAGGGTCCTGGGGGGCTCTAGAAGGGTCTGGGTGCTATTAGAAGGATCCAGGGATGGTCTAAAAGGGTCTGGGTTCTTTTAGAAGGGTCCTGCGGGTCTCTAGAAGGGTCTGGGGGCTTTTAGAAGGGTCCTGGGGGGCTCTAGAAGGGTCTGGGGACCATTAGAGGGGCCCTAGGGGCCTCTAGAAGGGTCTGGGGGATTTTAGATGGGTTCTGGAGAGCTCTTGAAGGGTCTGGGGGCTTTTAGAATGGTCCTTGGGGGCTCTAGAAGGGTCTGGGGACCACTAGAGGGGCCCTGGGGACCTCTAGAAGGGTCTGGGGTATTTTAGACGGGTCCTGGGGAGCTCTAGAAGGGTCTGGGGGCTTTTACAAGGGTCCTGGGAGAATCTAGAAGGGTCTGGGTGCATTTAGAAGGGTCCTGCGGGTCTCTAGAAGCGTCTGGGGGCTTTTAGAAGGGTCCTGGCGGTTCTAGAAGGGTCTGGCGGCTTTTAGAAGGGTCCTGGTGGGCTCTAGAAGGGTGTGACTGCTTTTAGAATGGTCCTGGGTGCATCTAGAAGTCTCTGGGTGCTTTTAGAAGGGTCCTGGGGGCCTCTAGAATTGTCTGCGGCTTTTTAGAAGGGTCCGGGGAGGCTCTAGAAGGGTCTGGGTGCTTTTAGAAGGATCCGGGGAGGGTCTAGAAGGGTCTGGGGCTTTTAGAAGGGTCCTGTGGAGCTCTAGAAAGGTCTGGGGCTTTTTAGAAGAGTCCTGGGGAGCTCTAGAAGGGTCTGGGGCTTTCAGAAGGGTCCTGGGGGTCGCTAGAAGTGTTTGGGTGTATTTGGAAGGGTCCTGGGGGGCTCTAGAAGGGTCTGGGGTCTTTCAGAAGGGGTCCTGGAGGCATGTAGAAGAGTCTGGAGGCTTTTAGAATGGTCCTTATGGGCTCTAGAATGGTCTGGGGGCATTCAGAACGGTCCTGGTGGCCTCTAGAAGAGACTGGATGCTTTTAGAAGAGTCCTGGGGGGCTCTAGATGGGTCTGGGTGCATTTAGAAGGGTCCTGGGGGGCTCTAGAAGGGTCTAGGGGCTTTTAGAAGGATACGTGGAATCTCTAGAAGGGTCTGGGGGCATTTAGAAGGGTCCTGGGGTGCTTTAGAAGGGTCTGGAGGCTTTTAGAAGGGTCCTGGGTGGCTCTAGAAGGGCGTGGGGGCTTTTAGAAGGATCCGGGGAGGGTCTAGAACGGTCTGAGTGGTTTTAGAAGGGTCCTGGGCTGTTCTAGAAGGTATGGGGGATTTTAGAAGGGTCCTGGGGGGCTCTAGAAGGGTCTGGGTGCTTTTATAGGGGCCCTGGGCTTCTCTAGAAGGGTCTGGGGGTTTTTAGAGGAGTTATGGGGGGCTCTAGAATGGTCTGGGGGCTTTTACAAGGGTCCTGGGCGGATCTAGAAGGGTCTGGGGGCTTTCAGAAGGGTCCTGCGGGCCTCTAGAAAAGTCTGGAGTTTTTTAGAAGGTCCTGGGGGGCTCTAGAAGGGTCTGGTGGCATTTAGAAGGGTCCTGGGGGTCTCTAGAAGGGTCTGGGGGCATTTAGAAGGGTCCTGGGGTGCTCTAGAAAGGTCTGGGGGCTTTCAGAAGGGTCCTGAGGGGCTCTAGAAGGGTCTGGGTGCTTTTAGAAGGGTCCTAGGTGGCTATAGAAGGGTCTGGGGGCTTTTAGAAGGGTCCTTGGGGGCTCTAGAAGGGTCTGGGGACCATTAGAAGGGCACTGGGAGCCTCTAGAATGGTCTGGGTGATTTTAGAAGGGTCCTAGGTGGCTATAGAAGGGTCTGGGGGCTTTTAGAAGGGTCCTTGGGGGCTCTAGAAGGGTCTGGGGACCATTAGAAGGGCACTGGGAGCCTCTAGAATGGTCTGGGTGATTTTAGAAGGGTCCTCGGGAGGTCTAGAATTGTCTGGGGGCTTTTAGAAAGGTCCTGGGAGGCTCTAGAAGGGTCTGGGGGCTTTTAGAAGTGTCCTGCGTGTCTCTAGAAGGGTCTGGGGGCTTTTAGAAGGGTCCTGGGAGACTCTAGAAGGGTCTGGGGGCATTTAGAAGGGTCCTGCGGGTCTCTAGAAGGGTCTGGGGGCTTTTAGAAGGGTCCTGGGGGGCTCTAGAAGGGTCTTGGGGCTTTTAGAAGGGTCCTGGGGTGCTCTAGAAGGGTGTGAGTGCTTTTAGAATGTTCCTGGGGGCATCTAGAAGGCTCTGGGGGCTTTTAGAAGTGTCCTGTGGGCCTCTAGAAGTGTCTGAGGGATTTTAGAAGGGTCCTGGGAGGCTCTGGAATGGTCTGGGTGCTTTTAGAAGGATTCGGGGAGGGTCTAGAAGAGTCTGGGGGCATTTAGAAGGGTCCTGGGGGGCTCTAGAAGGGTCTGGGTGCTTTTAGAAGGGTCCTGGGGGGCTCTAGAAGGGTCTGGGTGCTTTTAGAAGGGTCCTGGGGAGCTCTAGAAGGGTCTGGGGTCTTTTAGAAGGGTCCTGGGTGGCGCTAAAAGTGTCTGGGTGCATTTAGAAGGGTCCTGGGGAGCTCTAGAAGGGTCTGGGGGCTTTCAGAAGGGTCCTGGGGGCCTCTAGAAGGGTCTGGAGGCTTTTAGAAGAGTTCTGGGGGGCTCTAGAAGGGTCTGGGGGCATTCAGAAGGGTCCTGGGGGCCTCTAGAAGGGTCTGGATGCTTTTAGAAGAGTCCTGGGGGGGTCTAGATGGGTCTGGGGACATTTAGAATGGTCCTGGGGGGCTCTAGAAGGGTCTGGGGGAGTTTAGATAGGTCCTGGGGAGCTCTAGAAGGGTCTGGGGTATTTTAGAAGGGTCCTGGGAGACTCTAGAAGGGTCTGAGTGCTTTTAGAAGGGTCCTTCGGGTCTCTAGAAGGGTCTGGGTTCTTTTAGAATGGTCCTGGGGGGCTCTAGAAGGGTGTGGGGGCTTTTAGAAGGATCCGGGGAGGGTCTAGAACGGTCTGGGTGGTTTTAGAAGGGTCCTGGGCGGTTCTAGAAGGGTCTGGGGGATTTTAGAAGGGTCCTGGGGAGCTCTAGAAGGGTCTGGGTGCTTTTATAGGGGCCCTGGGCTTCTCTAGAAGGGTCTGGGGGCTTTTAGAGGAGTTATGGGGGGCTCTAGAATGGTCTGGGGGCTTTTAGAAGGGTCCTGGGCGGATCTAGAAGGGTCTTGGGGCTTTCAGAAGGGTCCTGCGGGCCTCTAGAAAAGTCTGGAGGCTTTTAGAAGGTCCTGGGGGGCTCTAGATGGGTCTGGGGGCATTTAGAAGGGTCCTGGGGGTCTCTAGAAGGGTCTGGGGTATTTTCGAAGGATCCTGGGGGCCTCTAGAAAGGTCTGGGGGCATTTAGAAGGGTCCTGGGGTGCTCTAGAAGGGTCTGGGGGCTTTCAGAAGAGTCCTGAGGGGCTCTAGAAGGGTCTGGGTGGCTATTAGAAGGGTTCTTGGTGCCTCTAGAAGGGTCTGGGGTCTTTTAGAAGGGTCCTGGGAGGATCCAGATGGGTCTGGGTACTTTTAGAAGGATCCGGGGAGGTTCTAGAAGGGTCTGGGGGCGTTTAGAAGGGTCCTGGGAGGCTCTACAAATGTCTGGAGGGTTTTAGAATGGTCCTGGGGGCATCTAGAAGCGTCTATGGGCTTTTAGAATGATCCGGGGAGGCTCTAGAAGGGTCTGGCGGCTTTTAGAAGGGTCCTGGGGTCCTCTAGAAGGGTCCTGGGGCATTTAGAATGATACGGGGAGGATCTAGAAGGGTCTGGGGGCTTTTAGAAGGGTCCTGGGGGCTCTAGAAGGGTCTGGAGTCTTTGAGAAGGGTCCTGGGGTGCTCTAGCAGGGTCTGGGGGCTTTTAGAAAGATCCGGGGAGGGTCTAGAAGGGTCTGGGACATTTAGAATGGTCCTGGGGGGCTCTAGAAAGGTCTGGGGGAGTTTAGATAGGTCCTGGGGAGCTCTAGAAGGGTCTGGGTGCTTTTAGAAGGGTCCTGGGAGACTCTAGAAGGGTCTGAGTGCTTTTAGAAGGGTCCTTCGGGTCTCTAGAAGGGTCTGGGTTCTTTTAGAATGGTCCTGGGGGGCTCTAGAAGGGTGTGGGGGCTTTTAGAAGGATCCGGGGAGGGTCTAGAACGGTCTGGGTGGTTTTAGAAGGGTCCTGGGCGGTTCTAGAAGGGTCTGGGGTATTTTAGAAGGGTCCTGGGGAGCTCTAGAAGGGTCTGGGTGCTTTTATAGGGGCCCTGGGCTTCTCTAGAAGGGTCTGGGGGCTTTTAGAGGAGTTATGGGGGGCTCTAGAATGGTCTGGGGGCTTTTAGAAGGGTCCTGGGCGGATCTAGAAGGGTCTTGGGGCTTTCAGAAGGGTCCTGCGGGCCTCTAGAAAAGTCTGGAGGCTTTTAGAAGGTCCTGGGGGGCTCTAGATGGGTCTGGGGGCATTTAGAAGGGTCCTGGGGGTCTCTAGAAGGGTCTGGGGTATTTTAGAAGGATCCTGGGGGCCTCTAGAAAGGTCTGGGGGCATTTAGAAGGGTCCTGGGGTGCTCTAGAAGGGTCTGGGGGCTTTCAGAAGAGTCCTGAGGGGCTCTAGAAGGGTCTGGGTGGCTATTAGAAGGGTTCTTGGTGCCTCTAGAAGGGTCTGGGGTCTTTTAGAAGGGTCCTGGGAGGATCCAGATGGGTCTGGGTACTTTTAGAAGGATCCGGGGAGGTTCTAGAAGGGTCTGGGGGCGTTTAGAAGGGTCCTGGGAGGCTCTACAAATGTCTGGAGGGTTTTAGAATGGTCCTGGGGGCATCTAGAAGCGTCTATGGGCTTTTAGAATGATCCGGGGAGGCTCTAGAAGGGTCTGGCGGCTTTTAGAAGGGTCCTGGGGTCCTCTAGAAGGGTCCTGGGGCATTTAGAATGATACGGGGAGGATCTAGAAGGGTCTGGGGGCTTTTAGAAGGGTCCTGGGGGCCTCTAGAAGGGTCTGGAGTCTTTGAGAAGGGTCCTGGGGTGCTCTAGCAGGGTCTGGGGGCTTTTAGAAAGATCCGGGGAGGGTCTAGAAGGGTCTGGGACATTTAGAATGGTCCTGGGGGTCTCTAGAAGGGTCTGGGGGAGTTTAGATAGGTCCTGGGGAGCTCTAGAAGGGTCTGGGTGCTTTTAGAAGGGTCCTGGGAGACTCTAGAAGGGTCTGAGTGCTTTTAGAAGGGTCCTTCGGGTCTCTAGAAGGGTCTGGGTTCTTTTAGAATGGTCCTGGGGGGCTCTAGAAGGGTGTGGGGGCTTTTAGAAGGATCCGGGGAGGGTCTAGAACGGTCTGGGTGGTTTTAGAAGGGTCCTGGGCGGTTCTAGAAGGGTCTGGGGGATTTTAGAAGGGTCCTGGGGAGCTCTAGAAGGGTCTGGGTGCTTTTATAGGGGCCCTGGGCTTCTCTAGAAGGGTCTGGGGGCTTTTAGAGGAGTTATGGGGGGCTCTAGAATGGTCTGGGGGCTTTTAGAAGGGTCCTGGGCGGATCTAGAAGGGTCTTGGGGCTTTCAGAAGGGTCCTGCGGGCCTCTAGAATAGTCTGGATGCTTTTAGAAGGGTCCTGGGGGGCTCTACAAGGGTCTGGGGGCATTTAGAAGGCTCCTGGGGGGCTCTAGAAGGGTCTGGGGGATTTTAGAAGGGTCCTGGGGGCCTCTAGAAGGGTCTGGGTGCTTTTAGAATAGTCCTAGGTGGCTATAGAAGGGTCTGGGGGCTTTTAGAAGGGTCCTTGGGGGCTCTAGAAGGGTCTGGGGACCATTAGAGGGGCACTGGGAGCCTCTAGAATGGTCTGGGTGATTTTAGAAGGGTCCTCGGGAGGTCTAGAATTGTCTGGGGGCTTTTAGAAAGGTCCTGGGAGGCTCTAGAAGGGTCTGGGGGCTTTTAGAAGTGTCCTGCGTGTCTCTAGAAGGGTCTGGGGGCTTTTAGAAGGGTCCTTGGGGGCTCTAGAAGGGTGTGGGGACCACTAGAGGAGCCCTGGGGGCCTCTAGAGGGGTCTGGGGTATTTTAGAAGGGTCCTGGGGAGCTCTAGAAGGGTCTGGGGGCTTTTAGAAGGGTCCTGGGAGACTCTAGAAGGGTCTGGGGGCATTTAGAAGGGTCCTGCGGGTCTCTAGAAGGGTCTGGGGGCTTTTAGAAGGGTCCTGGGGGGCTCTAGAAGGGTCTGGGGGCTTTTAGAAGGGTCCTGGGGTGCTCTAGAAGGGTGTGAGTGCTTTTAGAATGTTCCTGGGGGCATCTAGAAGGCTCTGGGTGCTTTTAGAAGTGTCCTGTGGGCCTCTAGAAGTGTCTGAGGGATTTTAGAAGGGTCCTGGGAGGCTCTGGAATGGTCTGGGTGCTTTTAGAAGGATTCGGGGAGGGTCTAGAAGAGTCTGGGGGCATTTAGAAGGGTCCTGGGGGGCTCTAGAAGGGTCTGGGTGCTTTTAGAAGGGTCCTGGGGGGCTCTAGAAGGGTCTGGGTGCTTTTAGAAGGGTCCTGGGGAGCTCTAGAAGGGTCTGGGGTCTTTTAGAATGGTCCTGGGTGGCGCTAAAAGTGTCTGGGTGCATTTAGAAGGGTCCTGGGGAGCTCTAGAAGGGTCTGGGGGCTTTCAGAAGGGTCCTGGGGGCCTCTAGAAGGGTCTGGAGGCTTTTAGAAGAGTTCTGGGGGGCTCTAGAAGGGTCTGGGGGCATTCAGAAGGGTCCTGGGGGCCTCTAGAAGGGTCTGGATGCTTTTAGAAGAGTCCTGGGGGGGTCTAGATGGGTCTGGGGACATTTAGAATGGTCCTGGGGGGCTCTAGAAGGGTCTGGGGGAGTTTAGATAGGTCCTGGGGAGCTCTAGAAGGGTCTGGGTGCTTTTAGAAGGGTCCTGGGAGACTCTAGAAGGGTCTGAGTGCTTTTAGAAGGGTCCTTCGGGTCTCTAGAAGGGTCTGGGTTCTTTTAGAATGGTCCTGGGGGGCTCTAGAAGGGTGTGAGGTCTTTTAGAAGGGTCCTGGGGGCATCTCGAAGACTCTGATGCCTTTTAGAAGGGTCCTGGGGGCCTCTAGAAGTGTCTGAGGGATTTTAAAAGGGTCCTGGGAGGCTCTAGAAGGGTCTGGTTGCTTTTAGAAGGATTCGAGGAGGGTCTAGAAGGGTCTGGGGGCTTTTAGAAGGGTCCTGTGGGGCTCTAGAAGGGTCTGGGTGCTTTTAGAAGGGTCCTGGGGGCCTCTAGAAGGGTCTGGGGGCATTTAGAAAGTTCCGGGGAGGGTCTAGAAGGGTCTGGGAGGTTTTAGAAGGGTCCTGGGGGCTCTAGAAGGGTCTGGAGTCTTTGAGAATGGTCCTGGGGGGCTCTAGAAGGGTCTGGGGGCATTTAGAAAGATCCGGGGAGGGTCTAGAAGGGTCTGGGAGGTTTTAGAAGGGTCCTGGGAGACTCTAGAAGGGTCTGAGTGCTTTTAGAAGGGTCCTTCGGGTCTCTAGAAGGGTCTGGGTTCTTTTAGAATGGTCCTGGGGAGCTCTAGACGGGTGTGAGGTCTTTTAGAAGGGATCCTGGGGGCATCTCGAAGACTCTGATGCCTTTTAGAAGGGTCCTGGGGGCCTCTAGAAGTGTCTGAGGGATTTTAAAAGGGTCCAGGGAGGCTCTAGAAGGGTCTGGTTGCTTTTAGAAGGATTCGGGGAGGGTCTAGAAGGGTCTGGGGGCTTTTAGAAGGGTCCTGTGGGGCTCTAGAAGGGTCTGGGTGCTTTTAGAAGGGTCCTGGGGGCCTCTAGAAGGGTCTGGGGGCATTTAGAAGGGTCCTGGGGAGCTCTAGAAGGGTCTTGGGGCTTTTAGAAGGGTCCTGGGGAGCTCTAGAAGGGTCTGGGGGCTTTTAGAAGGGTCCTGGGAGAATCTAGAAGGGTCTGGGTGCATTTAGAAGGGTCCTGCGGGTCTCTAGAAGCGTCTGGGGGCTTTTAGAAGGGTCCTGGGGGGTTCTAGAAGGGTCTGGCGGCTTTTAGAAGGGTCCTGGTGGGCTCTAGAAGGGTGTGAGGGCTTTTAGAATGGTCCTGGGTGCATCTAGAAGTCTCTGGGTGCTTTTAGAAGGGTCCTGGGGGCCTCTAGAATTGTCTGCCGCCTTTTAGAAGGGTCCGGGGAGGCTCTAGAAGGGTCTGGGTGCTTTTAGAAGGATCCGTGGAGGGTCTAGAATGGTCTGGGTCTTTTTAGAAGAGTCCTGGGGAGCTCTAGAAGGGTCTGGGGCTTTCAGAAGTGTCCTGGGGGTCGCTAGAACTGTTTGGGTGTATTTGGAAGGGTCCTGGGGAGCTCTAGAAGGGTCTGGGGGCTTTCAGAAGGGTCCTGGGGGCATGTAGAAGGGTCTGGAGGCTTTTAGAATGGTCCTGATGGGCTCTAGAATGGTCTGGGGGCATTCAGAACGGTCCTGGTGGCCTCTAGAAGGGACTGGATGCTTTTAGAAGAGTCCTGGGGGGCTCTAGATTGGTCTGGGGACATTTAGAAGGGTCCTGGGGGGCTCTAGAAGGGTGTGGGGGCTTTTAGAAGGATACGTGGAATCTCTAGAAGGGTCTGGGGGCTTTTAGAAGGGTCCTGGGGGGCTCTAGAAGGGCCTGGAGGCTTTTAGAAGGGTCCTGGGTGGCTCTAGACGGGTCTGGGTGCTTTTAGAAGGGTCCTGGGAGACTCTAGAAGGGTCTGAGTGCTTTTAGAAGGGTCCTTCGGGTCTCTAGAAGGGTCTGGGTTCTTTTAGAATGGTCCTGGGGGGCTCTAGAAGGGTGTGAGGTCTTTTAGAAGGGTCCTGGGGGCATCTCGAAGACTCTGATGCCTTTTAGAAGGGTCCTGGGGGCCTCTAGAAGTGTCTGAGGGATTTTAAAAGGGTCCTGGGAGGCTCTAGAAGGGTCTGGTTGCTTTTAGAAGGATTCGGGGAGGGTCTAGAAGGGTCTGGGGGCTTTTAGAAGGGTCCTGTGGGGCTCTAGAAGGGTCTGGGTGCTTTTAGAAGGGTCCTGGGGGCCTCTAGAAGGGTCTGGGGGCATTTAGAAAGATCCGGGGAGGGTCTAGAAGGGTCTGGGAGGTTTTAGAAGGGTCCTGGGGTTCTCTAGAAGGGTCTGGGTGCTTTAACACGGGCCCTGGGCTCTCTAGAAGTGTCTGGGGGCATTTAGAAGAGTCCTGAGGGGCTCTAGAATCGTCTGGGCTCTTTTAGAAGGGTCCTGGGGTGTTCTAGAAGGGTCTGGGGGATTTTAGAAGGGTCATGCGGTCCTCTAGAATAGTCTGGATGCTTTTAGAAGGGTCCTGGGGGGCTCTACAAGGGTCTGGGTGCATTTAGAAGGGTCCTGGGGGGCTCTAGAAGGGTCTGGGGGATTTTAGAAGGGTCCTGGGGGCCTCTAGAAGGGTCTGGGGGCTTTTAGAAAGGTCCTAGGTGGCTATAGAAGGGTCTGGGGGCTTTTAGAAGGGTCCTTGGGGGCTCTAGAAGGGTCTGGGGACCATTAGAAGGGCACTGGGAGCCTCTAGAATGGTCTGGGTGATTTTAGAAGGGTCCTCGGGAGGTCTAGAATTGTCTGGGGGCTTTTAGAAAGGTCCTGGGGTGCTCTAGAAGGGTCTGGGGGCTTTTAGAAGGGTCCTTGGGGGCTCTAGAAGGGTGTGGGGACCACTAGAGGAGCCCTGGGGGCCTCTAGAGGGGTCTGGGGTATTTTAGAAGGGTCCTGGGGAGCTCTAGAAGGGTCTGGGGGCTTTTAGAAGGGTCCTGGGAAACTCTAGAAGGGTCTGGGGGCATTTAGAAGGGTCCTGCGGGTCTCTAGAAGGGTCTGGGGGCTTTCAGAAGGGTCCTGGGGGCCTCTAGAAGGGTCTGGAGGCTTTTAGAAGAGTTCTGGGGGGCTCTAGAAGGGTCTGGGGGCATTCAGAAGGGTCCTGGGGGCCTCTAGAAGGGTCTGGATGCTTTTAGAAGAGTCCTGGGGGGGTCTAGATGGGTCTGGGGACATTTAGAATGGTCCTGGGGGGCTCTAGAAGGGTCTGGGGGAGTTTAGATAGGTCCTGGGGAGCTCTAGAAGGGTCTGGGTGCTTTTAGAAGGGTCCTGGGAGACTCTAGAAGGGTCTGAGTGCTTTTAGAAGGGTCCTTCGGGTCTCTAGAAGGGTCTGGGTTCTTTTAGAATGGTCCTGGGGGGCTCTAGAAGGGTGTGAGGTCTTTTAGAAGGGTCCTGGGGGCATCTCGAAGACTCTGATGCCTTTTAGAAGGGTCCTGGGGGCCTCTAGAAGTGTCTGAGGGATTTTAAAAGGGTCCTGGGAGGCTCTAGAAGGGTCTGGTTGCTTTTAGAAGGATTCGAGGAGGGTCTAGAAGGGTCTGGGGGCTTTTAGAAGGGTCCTGTGGGGCTCTAGAAGGGTCTGGGTGCTTTTAGAAGGGTCCTGGGGGCCTCTAGAAGGGTCTGGGGGCATTTAGAAAGTTCCGGGGAGGGTCTAGAAGGGTCTGGGAGGTTTTAGAAGGGTCCTGGGGGCTCTAGAAGGGTCTGGAGTCTTTGAGAATGGTCCTGGGGGGCTCTAGAAGGGTCTGGGGGCATTTAGAAAGATCCGGGGAGGGTCTAGAAGGGTCTGGGAGGTTTTAGAAGGGTCCTGGGAGACTCTAGAAGGGTCTGAGTGCTTTTAGAAGGGTCCTTCGGGTCTCTAGAAGGGTCTGGGTTCTTTTAGAATGGTCCTGGGGAGCTCTAGACGGGTGTGAGGTCTTTTAGAAGGGATCCTGGGGGCATCTCGAAGACTCTGATGCCTTTTAGAAGGGTCCTGGGGGCCTCTAGAAGTGTCTGAGGGATTTTAAAAGGGTCCAGGGAGGCTCTAGAAGGGTCTGGTTGCTTTTAGAAGGATTCGGGGAGGGTCTAGAAGGGTCTGGGGGCTTTTAGAAGGGTCCTGTGGGGCTCTAGAAGGGTCTGGGTGCTTTTAGAAGGGTCCTGGGGGCCTCTAGAAGGGTCTGGGGGCATTTAGAAGGGTCCTGGGGAGCTCTAGAAGGGTCTTGGGGCTTTTAGAAGGGTCCTGGGGAGCTCTAGAAGGGTCTGGGGGCTTTTAGAAGGGTCCTGGGAGAATCTAGAAGGGTCTGGGTGCATTTAGAAGGGTCCTGCGGGTCTCTAGAAGCGTCTGGGGGCTTTTAGAAGGGTCCTGGGGGGTTCTAGAAGGGTCTGGCGGCTTTTAGAAGGGTCCTGGTGGGCTCTAGAAGGGTGTGAGGGCTTTTAGAATGGTCCTGGGTGCATCTAGAAGTCTCTGGGTGCTTTTAGAAGGGTCCTGGGGGCCTCTAGAATTGTCTGCCGCCTTTTAGAAGGGTCCGGGGAGGCTCTAGAAGGGTCTGGGTGCTTTTAGAAGGATCCGTGGAGGGTCTAGAATGGTCTGGGTCTTTTTAGAAGAGTCCTGGGGAGCTCTAGAAGGGTCTGGGGCTTTCAGAAGTGTCCTGGGGGTCGCTAGAACTGTTTGGGTGTATTTGGAAGGGTCCTGGGGAGCTCTAGAAGGGTCTGGGGGCTTTCAGAAGGGTCCTGGGGGCATGTAGAAGGGTCTGGAGGCTTTTAGAATGGTCCTGATGGGCTCTAGAATGGTCTGGGGGCATTCAGAACGGTCCTGGTGGCCTCTAGAAGGGACTGGATGCTTTTAGAAGAGTCCTGGGGGGCTCTAGATTGGTCTGGGGACATTTAGAAGGGTCCTGGGGGGCTCTAGAAGGGTGTGGGGGCTTTTAGAAGGATACGTGGAATCTCTAGAAGGGTCTGGGGGCTTTTAGAAGGGTCCTGGGGGGCTCTAGAAGGGCCTGGAGGCTTTTAGAAGGGTCCTGGGTGGCTCTAGACGGGTCTGGGTGCTTTTAGAAGGGTCCTGGGAGACTCTAGAAGGGTCTGAGTGCTTTTAGAAGGGTCCTTCGGGTCTCTAGAAGGGTCTGGGTTCTTTTAGAATGGTCCTGGGGGGCTCTAGAAGGGTGTGAGGTCTTTTAGAAGGGTCCTGGGGGCATCTCGAAGACTCTGATGCCTTTTAGAAGGGTCCTGGGGGCCTCTAGAAGTGTCTGAGGGATTTTAAAAGGGTCCTGGGAGGCTCTAGAAGGGTCTGGTTGCTTTTAGAAGGATTCGGGGAGGGTCTAGAAGGGTCTGGGGGCTTTTAGAAGGGTCCTGTGGGGCTCTAGAAGGGTCTGGGTGCTTTTAGAAGGGTCCTGGGGGCCTCTAGAAGGGTCTGGGGGCATTTAGAAAGATCCGGGGAGGGTCTAGAAGGGTCTGGGAGGTTTTAGAAGGGTCCTGGGGTTCTCTAGAAGGGTCTGGGTGCTTTAACACGGGCCCTGGGCTCTCTAGAAGTGTCTGGGGGCATTTAGAAGAGTCCTGAGGGGCTCTAGAATCGTCTGGGCTCTTTTAGAAGGGTCCTGGGGTGTTCTAGAAGGGTCTGGGGGATTTTAGAAGGGTCATGCGGTCCTCTAGAATAGTCTGGATGCTTTTAGAAGGGTCCTGGGGGGCTCTACAAGGGTCTGGGTGCATTTAGAAGGGTCCTGGGGGGCTCTAGAAGGGTCTGGGGGATTTTAGAAGGGTCCTGGGGGCCTCTAGAAGGGTCTGGGGGCTTTTAGAAAGGTCCTAGGTGGCTATAGAAGGGTCTGGGGGCTTTTAGAAGGGTCCTTGGGGGCTCTAGAAGGGTCTGGGGACCATTAGAAGGGCACTGGGAGCCTCTAGAATGGTCTGGGTGATTTTAGAAGGGTCCTCGGGAGGTCTAGAATTGTCTGGGGGCTTTTAGAAAGGTCCTGGGGTGCTCTAGAAGGGTCTGGGGGCTTTTAGAAGGGTCCTTGGGGGCTCTAGAAGGGTGTGGGGACCACTAGAGGAGCCCTGGGGGCCTCTAGAGGGGTCTGGGGTATTTTAGAAGGGTCCTGGGGAGCTCTAGAAGGGTCTGGGGGCTTTTAGAAGGGTCCTGGGAAACTCTAGAAGGGTCTGGGGGCATTTAGAAGGGTCCTGCGGGTCTCTAGAAGGGTCTGGGGGCTTTTAGAAGGGTCCTGGTTGGCTCTAGAAGGGTCTGGGGGCTTTTAGAAGGGTCCTGGGTTGCTCTAGAAGGGTGTGAGGGCTTTTAGAATGGTCCTGGGGGCATCTAGAAGGCTCTGGAGGCTTTTAGAAGTGTCCTGTGGGCCTCTAGAAGTGTCTGAGGGATTTTAGAAGGGTCCTGGGAGGCTCTGGAATGGTCTGGGTGCTTTTAGAAGGATTCGGGGAGGGTCTAGAAGGGTCTGGGTGCTTTTAGAAGGGTCCTGGGGGGCTCTAGAAGGGTCTGGGTGCTTTTAGAAGGGTCCTGGGGAGCTCTAGAAGGGTCTGGGGTCTTTTAGAAGGGTCCTGGGTGGCGCTAAAAGTGTCTGGGTGCATTTAGAAGGGTCCTGGGGAGCTCTAGAAGGGTCTGGGGGCTTTCAGAAGGGTCCTGGGGGCCTCTAGAAGGGTCTGGAGGCTTTTAGAAGAGTTCTGGGGGGCTCTAGAAGGGTCTGGGGGCATTCAGAAGGGTCCTGGGGGCCTCTAGAAGGGTCTGGATGCTTTTAGAAGAGTCCTGGGGGAGTCTAGATGGGTCTGGGGACATTTAGAATGGTCCTGGGGGGCTCTAGAAGGGTCTGGGGGAGTTTAGATAGGTCCTGGGGAGCTCTAGAAGGGTCTGGGTGCTTTTAGAAGGGTCCTGGGAGACTCTAGAAGGGTCTGAGTGCTTTTAGAAGGGTCCTTCGGGTCTCTAGAAGGGTCTGGGTTCTTTTAGAATGGTCCTGGGGAGCTCTAGAACGGTCTGGGTGGTTTTAGAAGGGTCCTGGTCGGTTCTAGAAGGGTCTGGGGGATTTTAGAAGGGTCCTGGGTGGCTCTAGAAGGGTCTGAGGGATTTTAGAAGGGTCCTGGGGAGCTCTAGAAGGGTCTGGGTGCTTTTATAGGGGCCCTGGGCTTCTCTAGAAGGGTCTGGGGGCTTTTAGAGGAGTTATGGGGGGCTCTAGAATGGTCTGGGGGCTTTTAGAAGGGTCCTGGGCGGATCTAGAAGGGTCTGGGGGCTTTCAGAAGGGTCCTGCGGGCCTCTAGAAAAGTCTGGAGGCTTTTAGAAGGTCCTGGGGTGCTCTAGAAGGGTCTGGGGGCATTTAGAAGGGTCCTGGGGGTCTCTAGAAGGGTCTGGGGTATTTTAGAAGGATCCTGGGGGCCTCTAGAAAGGTCTGGGGGCATTTAGAAGGGTCCTGGGGTGCTCTAGAAGGGTCTGGGGGCTTTCAGAAGAGTCCTGAGGGGCTCTAGAAGGGTCTGGGTGGCTATTAGAAGGGTTCTTGGTGCCTCTAGAAGGGTCTGGGGTCTTTTAGAAGGGTCCTGGGAGGATCCAGATGGGTCTGGGTACTTTTAGAAGGATCCGGGGAGGTTCTAGAAGGGTCTGGGGGCGTTTAGAAGGGTCCTGGGAGGCTCTACAAATGTCTGGAGGGTTTTAGAATGGTCCTGGGGGCATCTAGAAGCGTCTATGGGCTTTTAGAATGATCCGGGGAGGCTCTAGAAGGGTCTGGCGGCTTTTAGAAGGGTCCTGGGGTCCTCTAGAAGTGTCCTGGGGCATTTAGAATGATACGGGGAGGATCTAGAAGGGTCTGGGGGCTTTTAGAAGGGTCCTGGGGGCTCTAGAAGGGTCTGGAGTCTTTGAGAAGGGTCCTGGGGTGCTCTAGCAGGGTCTGGGGGCTTTTAGAAAGATCCGGGGAGGGTCTAGAAGGGTCTGGGAGGTTTTAGAAGGGTCCTGGGGTTCTCTAGAAGGGTCTGGGTGCTTTTAGACGGGCCCTGGGCTCTCTAGAAGTGTCTGGGGGCATTTAGAAGAGTCCTGGGGGGCTCTAGAATCGTCTGGGGTCTTTTAGAAGGGTCCTGGGGTGTTCTAGAAGGGTCTGGGGGATTTTAGAAGGGTCCTGCGGTCCTCTAGAATAGTCTGGATGCTTTTAGAAGGGTCCTGGGGGGCTCTACAAGGGTCTGGGGGCATTTACAAGGCTCCTGGGGGGCTCTAGAAGGGTCTGGGGGATTTTAGAAGGGTCCTTGGGGGCTCTAGAAGGGTCTGGGGATCATTAGAGGAGCCCTGGCGGCCTCTAGAAGGGTCTGGGGGGTTTTAGAAGGGTCCTGGGGAGCTCTAGAAGGGTCTGGAGTCTTTTAGAAGGGTCCTGGGGGAATATAGAAGGGTCTGGGGGCTTTTAGAAGGGTCCTGGAGGAATCTAGAAGGGTCTGGGGTCTTTGAGAAGGGTCCTAGGGGGCTCTAGAAGGGTCTGGGTGCTTTTAGAATTGTCCTGGGGGGCTCTAGAAGGGTCTGGGGGCTTTTAGAAGGGTCCTGGGAAGCTCTAGAAGGGTCTGGGTGCTTTTAGAATTGTCCTGGGGGGCTCTAGAAGGGTCTGGGGGCTTTTAGAAGGGTCCTGGGGTGCTCTAGAAGGGTGTGAGGGCTTTTAGAATGGTCCTGGGGGCATCTAGAAGGCTCTGGGGGATTTTAGAAGTGTCGTGTGGGCCTCTAGAAGTGTCTGAGGGATTTTAGAAGGGTCCTGGGAGGCTCTGGAATGGTCTGGGTGCTTTTAGAAGGATTCGGGGAGGGTCTAGAAGGGTCTGGGTGCTTTTAGAAGGGTCCTGGGCGGCTCTAGAAGGGTCTGGGTGCTTTTAGAAGGGTCCTGGGGAGCTCTAGAAGGGTCTGGGGGCTTTTAGAAGGGTCCTGGGTGGCGCTAAAAGTGTCTGGGTGCATTTAGAAGGGTCCTGGGGAGCTCTAGAAGGGTCTGGGGGCTTTCAGAAGGGTCCTGGGGGCCTCTAGAAGGGTCTGGATGCTTTTAGAAGAGTTCTGGGGGGCTCTAGAAGGGTCTGGGTGCATTCAGAAGGGTCCTGGGGGCCTCTAGAAGGGTCTGGATGCTTTTAGAAGAGTCCTGGGGGGGTCTAGATGGGTCTGGGGACATTTAGAATGGTCCTGGGGGGCTCTAGAAGGGTCTGGGGGAGTTTAGATAGGTCCTGGGGAGCTCTAGAAGGGTCTGGGTGCTTTTAGAAGGGTCCTGGGAGACTCTAGAAGGGTCTGAGTGCTTTTAGAAGGGTCCTTCGGGTCTCTAGAAGGGTCTGGGTTCTTTTAGAATGGTCCTGGGGGGCTCTAGAAGGGTGTGGGGGCTTTTAGAAGGATCCGGGGAGGGTCTAGAACGGTCTGGGTGGTTTTAGAAGGGTCCTGGGCGGTTCTAGAAGGGTCTGGGGTATTTTAGAAGGGTCCTGGGGAGCTCTAGAAGGGTCTGGGTGCTTTTATAGGGGCCCTGGGCTTCTCTAGAAGGGTCTGGGGGCTTTTAGAGGAGTTATGGGGGCCTCTAGAATGGTCTGGGGGCTTTTAGAAGGGTCCTGGGCGGATCTAGAAGGGTCTTGGGGCTTTCAGAAGGGTCCTGCGGGCCTCTAGAAAAGTCTGGAGGCTTTTAGAAGGTCCTGGGGGGCTCTAGATGGGTCTGGGGGCATTTAGAAGGGTCCTGGGGGTCTCTAGAAGGGTCTGGGGTATTTTAGAAGGATCCTGGGGGCCTCTAGAAAGGTCTGGGGGCATTTAGAAGGGTCCTGGGGTGCTCTAGAAGGGTCTGGGGGCTTTCAGAAGAGTCCTGAGGGGCTCTAGAAGGGTCTGGGTGGCTATTAGAAGGGTTCTTGGTGCCTCTAGAAGGGTCTGGGGTCTTTTAGAAGGGTCCTGGGAGGATCCAGATGGGTCTGGGTACTTTTAGAAGGATCCGGGGAGGTTCTAGAAGGGTCTGGGGGCGTTTAGAAGGGTCCTGGGAGGCTCTACAAATGTCTGGAGGGTTTTAGAATGGTCCTGGGGGCATCTAGAAGCGTCTATGGGCTTTTAGAATGATCCGGGGAGGCTCTAGAAGGGTCTGGCGGCTTTTAGAAGGGTCCTGGGGTCCTCTAGAAGGGTCCTGGGGCATTTAGAATGATACGGGGAGGATCTAGAAGGGTCTGGGGGCTTTTAGAAGGGTCCTGGGGGCCTCTAGAAGGGTCTGGAGTCTTTGAGAAGGGTCCTGGGGTGCTCTAGCAGGGTCTGGGGGCTTTTAGAAAGATCCGGGGAGGGTCTAGAAGGGTCTGGGACATTTAGAATGGTCCTGGGGGTCTCTAGAAGGGTCTGGGGGAGTTTAGATAGGTCCTGGGGAGCTCTAGAAGGGTCTGGGTGCTTTTAGAAGGGTCCTGGGAGACTCTAGAAGGGTCTGAGTGCTTTTAGAAGGGTCCTTCGGGTCTCTAGAAGGGTCTGGGTTCTTTTAGAATGGTCCTGGGGGGCTCTAGAAGGGTGTGGGGGCTTTTAGAAGGATCCGGGGAGGGTCTAGAACGGTCTGGGTGGTTTTAGAAGGGTCCTGGGCGGTTCTAGAAGGGTCTGGGGGATTTTAGAAGGGTCCTGGGGAGCTCTAGAAGGGTCTGGGTGCTTTTATAGGGGCCCTGGGCTTCTCTAGAAGGGTCTGGGGGCTTTTAGAGGAGTTATGGGGGGCTCTAGAATGGTCTGGGGGCTTTTAGAAGGGTCCTGGGCGGATCTAGAAGGGTCTTGGGGCTTTCAGAAGGGTCCTGCGGGCCTCTAGAATAGTCTGGATGCTTTTAGAAGGGTCCTGGGGGGCTCTACAAGGGTCTGGGGGCATTTAGAAGGCTCCTGGGGGGCTCTAGAAGGGTCTGGGGGATTTTAGAAGGGTCCTGGGGGCCTCTAGAAGGGTCTGGGTGCTTTTAGAATAGTCCTAGGTGGCTATAGAAGGGTCTGGGGGCTTTTAGAAGGGTCCTTGGGGGCTCTAGAAGGGTCTGGGGACCATTAGAGGGGCACTGGGAGCCTCTAGAATGGTCTGGGTGATTTTAGAAGGGTCCTCGGGAGGTCTAGAATTGTCTGGGGGCTTTTAGAAAGGTCCTGGGAGGCTCTAGAAGGGTCTGGGGGCTTTTAGAAGTGTCCTGCGTGTCTCTAGAAAGGTCTGGGGGCTTTTAGAAGGGTCCTTGGGGGCTCTAGAAGGGTGTGGGGACCACTAGAGGAGCCCTGGGGGCCTCTAGAGGGGTCTGGGGTATTTTAGAAGGGTCCTGGGGAGCTCTAGAAGGGTCTGGGGTCTTTTAGAAGGGTCCTGTGAGACTCTAGAAGGGTCTGGGGGCATTTAGAAGGGTCCTGCGGGTCTCTAGAAGGGTCTGGGGGCTTTTAGAAGGGTCCTGGGGGGCTCTAGAAGGGTCTGGGGGCTTTTAGAAGGGTCCTGGGGTGCTCTAGAAGGGTGTGAGTGCTTTTAGAATGTTCCTGGGGGCATCTAGAAGGCTCTGGGTGCTTTTAGAAGTGTCCTGTGGGCCTCTAGAAGTGTCTGAGGGATTTTAGAAGGGTCCTGGGAGGCTCTGGAATGGTCTGGGTGCTTTTAGAAGGATTCGGGGAGGGTCTAGAAGAGTCTGGGGGCATTTAGAAGGGTCCTGGGGGGCTCTAGAAGGGTCTGGGTGCTTTTAGAAGGGTCCTGGGGGGCTCTAGAAGGGTCTGGGGTCTTTGAGAAGGGTCCTAGGGGGCTCTAGAAGGGTCTGGGTGTTTTTAGAAGGGTCCTGGGTTGCTCTAGAAGGGTCTGGGGGCTTTTAGAATGGTCCTGGGAGACGCTAGAAGGGTCTGTGGGCTTTTAGAAGGGTCCTGTAGGTTCTCTAGAAGGGTCTGGGGGCTTTTAGAAGGGTCGTGCGAGGCTCTAGAAGTGTCTGGGGGGTTTTAGAATGGTCCTGGGGGGCTCTAGAAGGGTCTGGGTGCTTTTAGAAGGGTCCTGGGAGGCTCTAGAAGTGTCTGGGTGCTTTTAGAATGGTCCTGGGAGGGTCTAGAAGGGTCTGGGGGCTTTTTGAAGGGTCCAGGGGGCCTCTAGAAAGCTCTGGGGGCTTTTAGATGGGTCCTGGGGGCCTCTAGAAGGGTCTAGGTGCTTTTAGAAGGGTCCTGGGTGGCTCTAGAAGGGTCTGGGGGCTTTTAGAATGGTCCTGTGGGGCAGTAGAAGGGTCTGGGGACTTTAGATGGGTCCTGGGGGGCTCTGGAAGTGTCCGGGGGCTTTCAGAAGGGTCCGTGGAGGCTCTAGAAGGGTCTGGGGGCTTTTAGAAGTGTCCTGGGGGGCTCTAGAAGGGTCTGGGGTCTATTAGAAGGATCCTGGGAGGGCCTAGAAGGGTCTGGGAGCTTTTAGTAGGGTCCTTGGGGGCTATAGAAGGGTCTGGGGACCATTAGAGGGGCACTGGGGTCCTCTAGAAGGGTCTGGGAGATTTTAGAAGGGTCCTGGGGAGCTCTAGAATTGTCTGGGGTCTTTTAGAAGGGTCCTGCGTGTCTCTAGAAGGGTCTGGAGGCTTTTAGAAGGGTCCTTGGGGGCTCTAGAATTGTCTGGGGACTATTAGAGGAGCCCTGGGGGCCTCTAGAAGGGTCTCGGGGAGTTTAGAAGGGTCCTGGGCAGCTCTAGAAGGGTCTGGGGGCTTTTTGAAGGGTCCTGGTAGACTCTAGAAGGGTGTGGTGGCATTTAAATGGGTCCTGCGGGTCTCTAGAAGGGTCTGGGTGCTTTTAGAAGGGTCCTGGGGGGCCTCTAGAAGGGTCTGGGGTCTTTTAGAAGGGTCCTGGGGTCCTCTAGAAGTGTCTGCGGCCTTTTAGAAGGGTCCTGGGAGGTTCTAGAATGGTCTGGGCGCTTTTAGAAGGATTCGGGGTGGGTCTAGAATGGTCTGGGGGCTGTTAGAAGTGTCCTGGGGGGCTCTAGAAGGGTCTGGGTGCTTTTAGAAGGGTCCTGGGGGGTCTAGAAGTGTCTGGGGACTTTTAGAAGGGTCCTGGGGAGCGCTAGAAGGGTCTGGGGGCTTTTAGAAGGGTCCTGGGTGGCGCTAGAAGTGTCTGGGTGCAGTTAGAAGGGTCCTGGGTTGCTCTAGAAGGGTCTGGGCGCTTTCAGAAGGGTCCTGAGGGTCTCTGGAATGGTCTGGTTTCTTTTAGAAGAGTCCTGGGGGGCTCTAGAAGGGTCTGGGGGCATTCAGAAGGGTCCTGGGGGCCTCTAGAAGGGACTGGAGGCTTTTAGAAGAGTCCTGGGGTGCTCTAGATGGGTCTGGGGGCTTTTAGAAGGTTCCTGGGGGGCTCTAGAAGGGTTGAGGTCTTTTAGAATTGTCCTGGGGGCATCTTGAAGGCTCTGGGGTATTTTAGAAGGGTCCTGGGGGCCTCTAGAAGTGTCTGAGGGATTTTAAAAGGGTCCTGGGAGGCTCTAGAAGGGTCTGGTTGCTTTTAGAAGTGTCCGTGGAGGCTCTAGAAGGGTCTGGGGCCTTTTAGAAGGGTCCTGGGGGGCTCTAGAAGGGTCTGGGTGCTATTAGAAGGATCCGGGGAGGGTCTAGAAGGCTCTGGGGGCTTTTAGAAGGGTCCTTGGGGGCTCTAGAAGGGTCTGGGGACCATTAGAGGAGCCCTGGCGGCCTCTAGAAGGGTCTGGGGGGTTTTAGAAGGGTCCTGGGGAGCTCTAGAAGGGTCTGGAGTCTTTTAGAAGGGTCCTGGGGGAATATAGAACGGTCTGGGGGCTTTTAGAAGGGTCCTGCGGGTCTCTAGAAGGGTCTGGGTGCTTTTAGAAGGGTCCTGGAGGAATCTAGAAGGGTCTGGGGTCTTTGAGAAGGGTCCTAGGGGGCTCTAGAAGGGTCTGGGTGCTTTTAGAATTGTCCTGGGGGGCTCTAGAAGGGTCTGGGTGCTTTTAGAAGGGTCCTGGGAGACTCTGGAAAGGTCTGAGGGCTTCTAGAAGGGTCCTGTAGGGTCTATAGAAGGGTATGGGTGCTTTTAGAAGGGTCCTGTGGGGCTCTAGAAGGGTCTGGGGGCATTTAGAAAGGTCCTGGGGGGCTCTAGAAGGGTCTGGGTGCTTTTAGAAGGGTCCTGGGAGGATCTAGAAGGGTCTGGTTGCTTTTAGAATGGCCCTGGGAGGCTCTAGAAGGGTCTGGGGGCTTTTTGAAGGGTCCAGGGGGCCTCTAGAAAGGTCTGGGTGCTTTTAGAAGGGTCCTGCGTGGCTCTAGAAGGGTCTGGGGTCTATTAGAAGGATCCGGGGAGGGTCTAGAAGGCTCTGGGACCTTTTAGAAGGGTCCTTGGGGGCTCTTGAAGGGTCTGGGGACCATTAGAGAAGCCCTGGTGGCCTCTAGAAGGGTCTGGGGGATTTTAGAAGGGTCCTGGGGATCTCTAGAAGTGTCTGGGGGCTTTTAGAAGGGTCCTGGGAGAATCTAGAAGGGTCTGGGGGCTTTTAGAAGGGTCCTGCGGGTCTCTAGAAGGGTCTGGGGGCTTTTAGAAGGGTCCTGGGGGGATCTAGAATGGTCTGGGTGCTCTTAGAAGGGTCCTGGGAGCCTCTAGAAATGTCTGCGGGATATTAGAAGGGTCCTGGGAGGCTCTAGAAGGGTCTGGGTGTTTTAGAATTATTCGGGGAGGGTCTAGAAGGGTCTGGGGGCTTTTAGAAGGTTCCTGTGGTGATCTAGAAGCGTCTGGGTTCTTTTAGAAGGGTCCTGGGGGGCTCTAGAAGGGTCTGGGTGCTTTTAGAAGGGTCCTGGGGGTCTTTAGAAGGGTCTGGTTGCTTTTAGAATGGTCCTGCGGGGCTCTAGAATGCTCTGGGGGCTTTTAGAAGAGTCCTGGGTGGCTTTAGAAGAGTGTGAGTGCTTTTAGAAGGGTCCTGGGGGCATCTAGATGGCTCTGGGGACTTTTAGAAGGGTCCTGGGGGCCTCTAGATGGGTCTGAGGATTTTTAGAAGGGTCCTGGGAGGCTCTAGAAGTGTCTGGGTGATTTTAGAAGGGCCCTGGGTGGCTCTAGAATGGTCTGGTTGCTTTTAGAAGGGTCCTGGTGGGCGCTAGAAGGGTCTGGGTGCTTTTAGAAATGTCCTGGGTGGCTCTAGAATGGTCTGGGGGCATTTAGATGGGCCATGGGGGCCTCTAGAAGGGTCTGGGGGATTTTAGAAGGGTCCTGGGGAGCTCTAGAAGTGTCTGGAGGCTTTTAGAAGGGTCCTGGGGGGCTCTAGAAGGGTGTTAGGGCTTTTAGAAGCGTCCTGGGGGCATCTAGAAGGCTCTGGGGGCTATTAGAAGGGTCCTGGGGGGCTCTAGAAGGGTCTGGGGGCTTTTAGAATGGTCTTGGGGGGCTCTAGAGGGGTCTGGGTCTTTTAGAAGGGTCCTGGTGGGCTCTAGAAGGATCTGGGGACAGTTAGGAGGGTCCTGAGGGGATGTTGAATGGTCTGAGTGCTTTTTGATGGGTCCTGTAGGGCTAAAAAAGGTTCCTAACCCTATCCCTAACCCTAACACTTACTCTAACCCTAACTCTAACACAAACCCAAACCCTAACCCTAACCCTAACCCTAACCCTAACCCTAACCCTAACTCTAACCCTAACCCTAAACCTAACCCTAACTCTAACCCTAACCCTAACCCTAACCCTAACCCTAACCCTAACCCTAACCCTAACCCTAACCCTAACCCTAACTCTAACCCTAACCCTAACCCTAACCCTTACCCTAACCCTAACCCTAACCCTAACCCTAACCCTAACCCTAACCCTAACCCTAACTCTAACGCTAACCCTAACCCTAATCCTAACTCTAACCCTAACCCTAACCCTAACCCTAACTCTAACTATAACCCTAACCCTAACCCTAACCCTAACCCTAACCCTAACCCTAACTCTAACCCTAACCCTAACCCTAACCCTAACCCTAACCCTAACCCTAACCCTAACTCTAACCCTAACCCTAACCCTAACTCTAACCCTAACCCTAACCCTAACCCTAACCCTAACCCTAACCGTAACCCTAACCCTAACCCTGCCTCTAACCCCTAGAAGTATCTGGGGGCTTTTAGAAGAGTCCTTGAAGGATCTAGGAGGGTCTAGGGTCTCTAAAAAGGTTCCTAAGGGGCTCCGGAAGGGTTTGGGGTCTTTTAGAAGGGTCCTCGGTGGCTCTAGAAGGGTCTAGGGTATTGTAGAAGGGTCCTAAGGGGGTTTAGTAGGGCCTGGGGGGCTTTATAAGATTTTGGGGGCCTTTATAAGGTTTTGGGGGGCTCTAGAAAGTCCGGGGGCTTTGAGAAGCACACTGGGGGCTCTAAAAGTGTCTGGGTGCTTTTAGAAGGTTCCTGGGGGGCTCTAGAAGGGTCTGGGTGCTTCTAGAGCAAAAATTTTAATTTTGCACATTTGGGGAATTCGCAGGGCTCAGCACACCCGGAGTGCAAAGGATGAGCCTGGCCTGGGAAAAGCACCTGCTTGATCAGGGTGTCTCCCCTGCCAGCTAAGTACAAAGGACCCAGACCATTCTAGAGCCCCCAAGGACCCTTCCAAAAGCCCCCAGACCCTTCTGGAGACGTTCAGGTTCCTTTGAAAAGGCCCCAGACCCTTCTAGAGCCTCCCAAGACCCTTCTAAAAGCCCCCAGACCCTTCTAGACCCTCCCCGGATCCTTCTAAAAGCCCCGAGACCCTTCTAGAGGATCCCAGGACCCTTCTAAAAGCCCCCAGACCCTTCTAGAGCCCCCCAGGACCCTTCTAAAAGCCCCCAGACCCTTCTAGAGGACCCAGGGCCCTTCTTAAGCCACCCCGTCCCTTCTAGAGCCCCCCAGGACCCTTCTAAAAGACCCCAGACCATTCTAGAGCACCCCAGGACACTTCTAAAAGCCCCCAGACCCTTCTAGAGCCCCCCAGGACCCTTCTCAAAACTTCCAGACCCTTCTAGAGCCCCCCAGGACCCTTCTAAAAGCCCCCAGACCCTTCTAGAGGCCCCAGGGCCCCTCTTAAGCAGCCCCGTCCCTTCTAGAGCATCCCAGGACCCTTCTAAAAGCCCCCAGACCCTTCTAGAGCACCCCAGGACCCTTCTAAAAGCCCCCAGACCCTTCTAGAGCCCCCCCGGACCCTTCTAAAAGCCCCTAGACCCTTCTAGAGGCCCCCAGGACCCTTCTGAAAGCCCCCAGAACCTTCTAGAGCCCCACAGGACCCTTCTAAAAGCACCCAGACCATTCTTGAGCCCCCCAGGACCGTTCTAAAAGCACCCAGACCCTTCTAGAGACCCCCAGGACCATTCTGAAAGCCCCCAGAACCTCCTAGAGCCACCCAGGACCCTTCTAAAAGACCCCAGGACCCTTCTAATAGCCCCCAGACTTGTCTAGAGGCCACCAGGACCCTTCTAAAAGTCCCCAGACCCTTCTAGAGCACCCCCGGACCCTTGTAAAAGCCACCAGACACTTCTAGAGGCCCCCAGGACCCTTATAAAAGCACCCAGACCCTTCCAGAGCCTCCCAGGACCGTTCTGAACGCCCCCAGACCCTTCTAGAGGCACCCAGGACCCTTCTAAAAGCCTCTAGACCCTTCTAGAGCCACCCAGGACCCTTCTAAAAGCACCCAGACCCTTCTAGAGCCTCCCAGGACCATTCTAAATGCCCCCAGACCCTTCAAAACCCCCCAGGACACATCTAAAAGACCCCAGACCATTCTAGAGCACCCTAGGATGCTTCAAAAAGCATAAAGACCCTTCTAGACCGTCCCCGGATCATTCTAAAAGCCCCCAGACCCTTCTAGAGCCCCCCAGGATCATTCTAAAAGCCCGCAGACCCTTCTAGAGCCCCCTAGGACCCATCTAAAAGCCCCCAGACCATTCTAGAGCCCCCCAGGACACATCTAAAAGCCCCCAGACCCTTCTAGAGCCCCCCAGGACCATTCTAAAAGACCCCAGACCCTTCTAGAGGCCCCCAGGACCCTTCTAAAAGTCCTGAGACCCTTCTAGAGGCAACCAGGACCCTTCTAAAAGCCCCCAGACCCTTCTAGACCCTGCCCGGATCCTTCTAAAAGCCCCCATACCCTTCTAGATCCTCCCAGGACCCTTCTAAAAGCCCCCAGACCCTTCTAGAGCCCCCCAGGACCCTTCTAAAAGCCCCCACACCCTTCTAGAGCCCCCCAGGACCCTTCTAAAAGCCCCCAGACCCTTCTAGATGTACCCAGGGCCCATCTTAAGGCCCCCAGACCATTTTAGAGCACGCCAAGACCCTTCTAAAAGCCCCTAGACCCTTCTAGAGCCCCCCAGGACCCTTCTAAAAGGCCGCAGAAAATTCTAGACCCTCTCCGGATAATTCTAAAAGCCCCCAGACACTTCTAGAGATCCCCAGGACCATTCTAAAAGGCCCCAGACCCTTCTATAGCACCCCAGGACCCTTCTAAAAGACCCCAGACCATTCTAGAGCCCCCCAGGGCCCCTCTTAAGGCACCCCGTCCCTTCTAGAGCAGCCCAGGACCCTTCTAAAAGTCCCCAGACCCTTCCAGATCAACCCAGGACCCTTCTAAAAGCCCCCAGACCCTTCTAGAGCCCCCCCGGACCCTTCTAAAAGCCTCTAGACCCTTCTAGAGGCCCCCAGGACCCTTCTGAAAGCCCCCAGAACCTTCTAGAGCCCCCCAGGACCCTTCTAAAAGCACCCAGACAGTTCTACAGACCCCGAGGACCCTATAAATGTCTACAGACCCTTCTAGAGACCCCCAGGACACTTCTAAAAGCTCCCAGACCCTTCTAGAGCCCCACAGGACCCTTCTAAAAGCACCCAGACCCTTCTAGAGCCCCCCAGGACCATTCTAAAAGCCCCCAGACCATTCTAGACCCTCCCCGGATCCTTCTAAAAGCCCCCAGACCCTTCTAGAGCACCCCAGGACCTTTCTAAAAGAACCCAGACCCTTCTAGAGCACCCAAGGACCCTTCTAAAAGCCCCCAGACTAATCTAGACCCTCCCCGGATTCTTCTAAAAGCCCCCAGACCCTTCTAGAGCATCCCAGGACCCTTCTAAAAGCCCCCAGACCCTTCTAGAGGCCCCCAGGACCATTCTAAAAGCACCCAGACCCTTTTAGAGCCCCCCGGTACCCTTCTAAAAGCACCCAGACCCTTCTAGAGTCCCCCAGGACCCTTCTGAAAGCCCCCAGACCCTTCTACAGACCCCCAGGACCCTATAAAAGCCCCCAGACTCTTCTAGAGCAACCCAGGACCCTTCTAAAAGCACCCAGACCATTCTAGAGCCCCCCCGGACCCATTTAAAATCCTCCAGACCCTTATACAGCCCCCCAGGACCCTTCTAAAAGACACCAGACAATTTTAGAGGCCCCAGGGCCCCTCTTAAGCCCCCCCGTACATTCTAGAGCACACTAGGACCCTTCTAAAAGCCCCCAGACCCTTCTAGAGCACCCCAGGACCCTTCTAAAAGCCCCCAGACCCTTCTAGAGCTCCCCCGGACCCTTCTAAAAGCCCCTAGACCCTTCTAGAGGCCCCCACGACGCTTCTGAAAGCCCCCAGATACTTCTAGAGCCCCACCGGACCCTTATAAAAGCACCCAGACCCTTCTACAGACCCCCAGGACAGTATAAAAGACCCCAGACCCTTCTAGAGCCCCCCAGGACCCTTCTAAAAGCCCCCAGACCTTTCTAGAGCCCCCAGGACGCTTCTAAAACTTCCAAACCCTTCTAGAGCCCCCCAGGACCCTTCTAAAAGCCCCCAGACCCTTCTAGAGGCCCCAGGGCCCTTCTTAAGCCCCCCCGTCCCTTCTAGAGCACACCAGGACCCGTCTAAAAGCCTCTAGACCCTTCTAGAGCACTCCAGGACCTTTCCAAAAGCACCCAGACCCTTCTAGAGGCTCCCCGGACCCATATAAAAGCACCCAGACCCTTCCAGAGCCTCCCAGGACCCTTCTAAAAGCCACCAGACCCTTCTAGAGACCCCCAGGACCCTTCTAAAAGCACCCAGACCCTTCTAGACCCTCCCCGGATCATTCTAAAAGACCCCAGACCCTTCTAGAGCCCCCTAGGATCCTTCAAAAAGCACCCAGACCCTCTAGACCGTCAATGGATCATTCTAAAAGCACCCAGACCCTTCTAGAGCCCCCCAGGATCATTCTAAAAGCCCCCTGACCCTTCTAGAGCCCCCTAGGACCCATCTAAAAGCACCCAGACCCTTCTAGAGACCCCCAGGACCCTTCTAAAAGCCCCCAGACCGTTCTAGACACCCCCAGGACCCTTCTACAAGCACCCAGACCCTTCTAGAGCCCCCCAGGACCCTTCTAATAGCCCCCAGACCGTCTAGGGGCCACCAGGACCCTTCTAAAAGTCCCCAGACCCTTCTAGAGCCTCCCCGGACCCTTGTAAAAGCCCCCAGACCCTTCTAGAGGCCCCCAGTGCCCCTCTTAAGGCACCCAGACCCTTTCAGAGCCTCACATTTCCCTTCTAAACGCCCCCAGACCCTTCTAGAGGCCCCCAGGACCCTTCTAAAAGCCCCCAGACCCTTCTAGAGCCTCCCAGGACCATTCTAAAAGCCCCCAGACACTTCTAGAGCCCCCCAGGACCCTTCTAAAAGACCCCAGACCCTTCTAGAGCCGCCTAGGATCCTTCAAAAAGCATAAAGACCCTTCTAGACCGTCCCCGGATCATTCTAAAAGGCCCCAGACCCTTCTAGAGCCCCCCAGGACCCTTCTAAAAGGCCCCAGACCCTTCTAGAGCCTCCCAGGACCCATCTAAAAGCCCCCAGATCCTTCTAGAGCACCCCAGGACCCTTCTAAAAGCCCCCAGACACTTCTAGAGCCCCCCAGGACCATTCTAAAAGCACCCAGACCCTTCTAGAGGCCCCCAGGACCCTTCTAAAAGCCCCTAGACCCTTCTAGAGCCCCCCAGGACCCTTCTACAAGCCCCCAGACCCTTCTAGAGCCACCCAGACCCTTCTAAAAGCACCCAGACCCTTCTAGACCCCCCCAGGACCAGTCTAAAAGCCTCTTGACCCTTCTAGAGCCCCCCAGGACCTTTCTAAAATCACCCAGACCCTTCTAGAGGCTCCCCGGACCCTTATAAAAGCACCCTGACCCTTCTAGAGCCACCCAGTAAATTTCTAAAAGCAACCAGACCCTTCTAGAGAACCCCAGGACCCTTCTAAAAGCCCCCAGACCCATCTAGACCCTCCCCGGATCCTTCTAAAAGCCCCCAGACCCTTCTAGAGCCCCCTAGGATCCTTCAAAAAGCACCCAGACCTTTCTAGACCGTCCCCGGATCATTCTAAAAGCCCCCAGACCCTTCTAGAGCCCCCCAGGATCATTCTAAAAGCCCCCAGACCCTTCTAGAGCCCCCTAGGACCCATCTAAAAGTCCCCAGACCCTTCTAGAGGCCCCTAGGACCCTTCTAAAAGCCCCCAGACCCTTCTAGACCCTCCCCGGATCCTTCGAAAAGCCCCCAGACCCTTCTAGAGCCCCCCAGTACCATTCTAAAAGTCCCTAGACCCTTCTAGAGTCCCCCAGGACCCTTCTAAATGCCCTCAGACCATTCAAGAGGCACCAAGGGCCCCTCTTAAGGAACCCAGTCCCTTCTAGAGCAACCCAGGACCCTTCTAAAAGCACCCAGAACCTTCTAGAGCCCCCCAAGACCCTTCTACAAGCCCCAAGACCCTTCTAGAGCATCCCAGGACCCTTCTAAAAGCACCCAGACCCGTCTAGAGCCTCCCAGGACCCTTCTATAAGCCCCCAGACCCATCTAGAGACTCCCAGGACCCTTCGAAAAGCACCCAGACCCTTCTAGAGCCACCCAGGACCTTTCTAAAAGCCCCCAGACCCTTCTAGAGCCTCCCAGGACCCTTCTAAAAGCCCCCAGACCATTCTAGAGCACCCCAGGACCCTTCTAAAAGACCCCAGACCCTTCTAGAGCCACCCAGGACCCTTCTAAAAGCCCCCAGACCCTTCTAGAGGACCCCAGGACCCTTCTGAAAGCAAGCAGAACATTCTAGAGTCACCCAGGACCCTTCTAAAGGCACCCAGACCCTTCTAGAGCCCCCCAGGACCCTTCTAAAAGGCCCCAGACCCTTCTAGAGACCCCCAGGACCCTTCTGAAAGCACCCAGAACCTTCTAGAGCCCTCCAGGACCCTTCTAAAAGCCCCCAGACCCTTCTAGAGAATCCGAGGACCCTTCTAAAATTCCCCAGACCCTTCTAGAGCCCCCCCGGACCCTTCTAAAAGCCCCCAGACCCTTCTAGAGCCCCCCAGGACCTTTCTAAAATCACCCAGACCCTTCTAGAGGCTCCCCGGACCCTTATAAAAGCACCCAGACCCTTCTAGAGCCTCCCAGTACCCTTCTAAAAGAAACCAGACCCTTCTAGAGAACCCCAGGACCCTTCTAAAAGCCCCCAGACCCTTCTAGACCCTCCCCGGATCCTTCTAAAAGCCCCCAGACCCTTCTAGAGCTCCCTAGGATCCTTCAAAAAGCACCCAGACCTTTCTAGACCGTCCCCGGATAATTCTAAAAGCCCACAGACCCTTCTAGAGCCCCCTAGGAACCATCTAAAAGCCCCCAGACCCTTCTAGAGGCCCCTAGGACCATTCTAAAAGCCCCCAGACCCTTCTAGAGCATCCCAGGACCCTTCTAAAAGCCCCCAGACCCATCTAGATCCTCCCAGGACCTTTCTAAAAGACCCCAGGCCCTTCTAGAGCCTCCCAGGACCCTTCTAAAAGCCCCCAGACCATTCTAGAGCACCCCAGGACCCTTCTAAAAGCCCCCAGACCCTTCTAGAGCCCCCCAGGACCCTTCTAAAAGCCCCCAGACCCTTCTAGAGGAACCCAGGACCCTTCTGAAAGCAAGCAGAACATTCTAGAGTCACCCAGGACCCTTCTAAATGCACCCAGACCCTTCTAGAGCCCCCCAGGACCCTTCTAAAAGCTCCCAGACCCTTCTAGAGACCCCCAGGACCCTTCTGAAAGCCCCCAGAACCATCTAGAACCCTCCAGGACCCTTCTAAAAGCCCCCAGACCCTTCTAGAGAATCCGAGGACCCTTCTAAAATTCCCCAGACCCTTCTAGAGCCCCCCCGGACCCTTCTAAAAGCACCCAGACCCTTCTAGAGCCACCCAGGACCCTTCTAAAAGTCCCCAGATTCTTCTAGATCCCCCCCGGACCCTTGTAAAAGCCCCCAGACCCTTCTAGAGGCCCCCAGGACCCTTCTAAAAGCACCCAGACCCTTCCAGAGCCTCCCAGGACCGTTCTACAAGCCCCCAGACCCTTCTAGAGCCCCCCAGGACCCTTCTAATAGCCCCCAGACACGTCTAGATGCCACCAGGACCCTTCTAAAAGTCCCCAGATTCTTCTAGAGCCCCCCCGGACCCTTATAAAAGCCCCCAGACCCTTCTAGAGGCCCCCAGGACCCTTCTAAAAGCACCCAGACCCTTCCAGAGCCTCACAGGTCCCTTCTAAACGCCCCCAGACCCTTCTAGAGGCCCCCAGGACCCTTCTAAAAGCCTCTAGACCCTTCTAGAGCCTCCCAGGACCCTTCTAAAAGCCCCCAGACCCTTCTAGAGCCTCCCCTGACCATTCTAAAAGCCCCCAGACCCTTCTAGAGCCCCCCAGGACCCTTCTAAAAGACCCCAGACCCTTCTAGAGCCGCCTAGGATCCTTCAAAAAGCATAAAGACCCTTCTAGACCGTCCCCGGATCATTCTAAAAGCACCCAGACCCTTCTAGAGCCCATCAGGACCCTTCTAAATGACCCCAGACCCTTCTAGAGCCCCCCCGGACCATTCTAAAAGACCCCAGACCCTTCTAGAGCCCCCCAGGACCCTACTAAAAGCTCCCAGACCCTTCTAGAGCCCCCCAGGACCCTTCTAAAAGCCCCCAGACCCTTCTAGATCCTCCCAGGACCTTTCTAAAAGCCCCCAGACCTTTCTAGAGGACCCAGGACCCTTCAAAAACCCCCCAGAACATTCTAGAGCCACCCAGGACCCTTCTAAAAGCCCCCAGACCCTTCTTGAGCCCCCCAGGACCCTTCTAAAAGTCCCCAGACCCTTCTAGCATCACCCAGGACCCTTCTACAAGCCCCCAGACCCTTCTAGATCCAACCAGGACCCTTCTAAAAGCACCCAGACCCTTCTAGAGGACCCCAGGACCCGTCTAAAAGACTCTAGACCCTTCTAGAGCCCCCCAGGACCTTTCTAAAAGCACCCAGACCCTTCTAGAGGTTCCCAGTACCCTTCTAAAAGCAACCAGACCCTTCTAGAGAACCCCAGGACCCTTCTAAAAGCACCCAGACCCTTCTAGAGCCCCCCAGGATCATTCCAAAAGCCCCCAGACCCTTCTAGAGCCCCCTAGGACCCATCTAAAAGCCCCCAGACCCTTCTAGAGGCCCCTAGGACACTTCTAAAAGCCCACAGACCCTTCTAGACCCTCCCCGGATCCTTCGAAAAGACCCCAGACCCTTCTAGAGCCCCCCAGGATCATTCTAAAAGCCCCCAGACCCTTCTAGAGCCCCCCAGTACCCTTCTAAAAGCCCCTAGACCCTTCTAGAGCCCCCCAGGACCCTTCTAAATGCCCCCAGACCCTTCAAGAGGCACCCAGGGCCCCTCTTAATGAACCCCGTCCCTTCAAGAGCACCCCAGGACCCTTCTAAAAGTCCCCAGGCCCTTCTAGAGTACCCCAGGACCCTTCTAAAAGCCCCCAGACCCTTCTAGAGCCACCCAGGACCCTTCTAAAAGCCCCCAGACCCTTCTAGAAGACCCCAGGACCCTTCTGAAAGCCAGCAGAACATTCTAGAGTCACCCAGGACCCTTCTAAAGGCACCCAGACCCTTCTAGAGCCCCCCAGGACCCTTCTAAAAGCGCCCAGACCCTTCTAGAGATTCCCAGGACCCTTCTGAAAGCCCCCAGAACCTTCTAGAGCCCTCCAGGACCCTTCTAAAAGCACCCAGACCCTTCTAGAGCATGCGAGGACCCTTCTAAAATTCCCCAGACACTTCTAGAGCACCCCAGGACACTTCTAAAAGCCCCCAGACCCTTCTAGAGCCCCACCGGACCCTTCTAAAAGCCCCCAGACCCTTCTAGAGCCACCCAGGACCCTTCTAAAAGCACCCAGAACCTTCTAGAGCCCCCCAGGAAACATCTACAAGCCCCCAGACCCATCTAGATCCTCCCAGGACCTTTCTAAAAGCTCCCAGACCCTTCTAGAGCCTCCCAGGACCCTTCTAAAAGCCCCCAGACCATTCTAGAGCACCCCAGGACCCTTCTAAAAGCCCCCAGACCCTTCTAGAGCCACCCAGGACCCTTCTAAAAGCCCCCAGACCCTTCTAGAGGACCCCAGGACCCTTCTGAAACCCAGCAGAACATTCTAGAGTCACCCAGGACCATTCTAAAGGCACCCAGACCCTTCTAGAGCCCCCCAGGACCCTTCTAATAGCCCCCAGACCCTTCTAGAGACAACCAGGACCCTTCTGAAAGCCCCCAGAACCTTCTAGAGCCCTCCAGGACCCTTCTAAAAGCCCCCAGACCCTTCTAGAGAATCCGAGGACCCTTCTAAAATTCCCCAGACCCTTCTAGAGCCTCCCCGGACCCTTCTAAAAGCCCCCAGACCCTTCTAGAGCCACCCAGGACCCTTCTAAAAGCCCCCCGACCATTCTAGAGCCCCCCAGGACCCTTCTAAAAGCACCCAGACCCTTCTAGAGCACCCCAGGACCCTTCTGAAAGACCTCAGAACATTCTAGAGCCCCCCAGGACCATTCTAAAAGCACCCAGACCCTTCTAGAGCATCCGAGGACCCTTATAAAAGCACCCAGACCCTTCTAGAGCCACCCAGGACCCTTCTAAAAGCCCCCAGACACTTCTAGAGGCCCCTAGGACCCTTCTAAAACCCCCCAGAACCCTTTAGAGCCACCCAGGACTCTTCTAAAAGCCCCCAGACCCTTCTAGAGCCTCCCAGGACCCTTCTAAAAGCACCCAGACACTTCTAGAGCACCCCAATACCATTCTAAAGGCCCCCAGACCTTTCTAGACCCTCCCCGGATCATTCTAAAAGCCCCCAGACCTTTCAAGAGCCCCCCAGGATCATTCTAAAAGCCCCCACAGACCCTTCTAGAGCCCCCTAGGACCCATCTAAAAGCCCCCAGACCCTTCTAGAGGCCCCTAGGACCCTTCTAAAAGACCCCAGACCCTTCTAGACCCTCCCCGGATCCTTCGAAAAGACCCCAGACCCTTCTAGAGCCCTTCAGGATCATTCTAAAAGCCCCCAGACCATTCTAGAGCCCCCCAGGACCATTCTAAAGGCCCCCAGACCCTTCTAGACCCTCCCCGGATCATTCTAAAAGCCCCCAGACCCTTGTAGAGCCTCCCAGGACCCTTCTAATAGCCCCCCGACGTTTCTAGACCCTCCCCAGATCATTCTAAAAGACCCCAGACCCTTCTAAAACCTCCCAAGACTATTCTAAAAGAACCCAGACCTTTCTAGACCCTCCCCGGATTATTCTAAAAGCGCCCAGACCCTTCTAGAGCCCCCCAAAACCCTTCTAAAAGCCTCCAGACCCTTCTAGAGCCCCCCCGAACCACTCTAATAGTTCTCAGACCCTTCTAGAGGCCCCCAGGACCCTTCTATAAGTCCCCAGACCCTTCTAGAGAACCCCAGGAACATTCTAAAAGCCCCCAGACCCTTCTAGAGCCCCCCAAGACCCTTCTAAAAGCCTCCAGACCCTTCTAGAGCCCCCCCGAACCACTCTAATAGTTCTCAGACCCTTCTAGAGGCCCCCAGGACCCTTCTATAAGTCCCCAGACCCTTCTAGAGAACCCCAGGAACATTCTAAAAGCCCCCAGACCATTCTAGAGCCTCCCAGGAGCCTTCTAAAAACCCCCAGACCTTTCTAGAGCCCCCCCGGACCACTCTAATAGATCCCAGACCCTTCTAGAGGCCCCCAGGATACTTCTAAATGCCCCCAGACCCTTCTAGAGAACCCCGGGACCCTTCTAAAAGCACCCAGACCCCTCTAGAGCCCCCCAGGACCCTTCTAAAAGCCCCCAGAACCTTCTAGACCCTCCTCGGATCATTCTAAAAGTCCCCAGACCCTTCTAGAGACCCCCATGACCCTTCTAAAAGCACTCAGACCCTTCTAGAGGGCCCCAGGACCCTTCTAAAAGCACCCAGACCCTTCTAGAGCCTCCCAGGTTCATTCTAAAAGCCCCCAGACCCTTCTAGACGCCCCCAGGACCCTTCTAAAAGACCCCAGACCCTTCTAGAGCCCCCCAGGACCCTTCTGAAAGGCCGCAGACACATCTAGACACTCCCCGGATCTTTCTAAAAGAAACCAGACACTTCTAGAGATCCCCAGGAGCATTCTAAAAGCCCCCAGACCCTTCTAGAGCATTCCAGGACCCTTCTAAAAGCCCCCAGACCCTTCTAGAGCCCCCCAGGGCCCCTCTTAAGGCACCCCGTCCCTTCTAGGACACCCCAGGACCGTTCTAAAAGCCCCCAGACCCTTCTAGAGCACCCCAGGACCCTTCTGAAAGCCCCCAGAACCTTCTAGAGCAGGACAGTTCTAAAAGCCCCCAGACCCTTCTAGAGCATCCCAGGACAGTTCTAAAAGCCCCCAGACCCTTCTAGAGCCTCCCAGGACCCTTCTAAAAGATCCCAGACCCTTCTAGAGACACCCAGGACCCTTCTAAAAGCCCCCGGACCCTTCTAGAGCCCCCCAGGACCCTTCTAAAAGCCCCCAGACCCTTCTAGAGCACCCCAGAACCCTTCTAAAAGCTCCCAGAGCTTTCTAGATGCCCCCAGGACCCTTCTAAAAGCCCCCAGACCCTTCTAGAGCCCCCCAGGACTCTTCTACAAGCCCCCAGACCCTTCTAGAGCCACCCAGGACCCTTCTAAAAGCACCCAGACCCTTCTAGAGGCCCCCAGGACCCGTCTAAAAGCCTCTAGACCCTTCTAGAGCCCCCCAGGACCTTTCTAAAAGCACCCAGACCCTTCTAGAGGCTCCCCGGACCCTTATAAAAGCACTCCGACCCTTCTAGAGCCTCCCAGTACCCTTCTAAAAGCAACCAGACCCTTCTAGAGAACCCCAGGACCCTTCTAAAAGCCCCCAGACCCTTCTAGACCCTTCCCGGATCCTTCTAAAAGCCCCCAGACCCTTCTAGAGCCACCTAGGATCCTTCAAAAAGCACCCAGACCTTTCTAGACCGTCCCCGGATCATTCTAAAAGCCCCCAGACCCTTCTAGAGACCCCCAGGATCATTCTAAAAGCCCCCAGACCCTTCTAGAGCCCCCCAGGATCATTCCAAAAGCCCCCAGACCCTTCTAGAGTCCCCTAGGACACTTCTAAAAGCCCCCAGACCCTTCTAGACCCTCCCCGGTTCCTTCGAAAAGACCCCAGACCCTTCTAGAGCCCCCCAGAATCATTCTAAAAGCCCCCAGACCCTTCTAGAGCCTCCCCAGTACCCTTCTAAAAGCCCCTAGACCTTTCTAGAGCCCCCCAGGACCCTTCTAAATGCCCCCAGACCCTTCAAGAGGCACCCAGAACCCTTCTAAAAGCACCCAGACCATTCTAGAGCCTCCCAGGACCATTCTAAAAGACCCCAGACCCTTCTAGAGCCACCCAGGATCATTCTAAAAGCCCCCAGACCCTTCTAGAGCCTCCCCAGTACCCTTCTAAAAGCCCCTAGACCTTTCTAGAGCCCCCCAGGACCCTTCTAAATGCCCCCAGACCCTTCAAGAGGCACCCAGAACCCTTTTAAAAGCACCCAGACCATTCTAGAGCCTCCCAGGACCATTCTAAAAGACCCCAGACCCTTCTAGACCCCCCCAGGACCCTTCTAAAAGACCCCAGACCCTTCTAGAGCCCACCAGGGCCCCTCTTAAGGCACCCCGTCCCTTCTAGGACACCCCAGGACCCTTCTTAAAGTCCCCAGACCCTTCTAGAGCACCCCAGGACCGTTCTAAAAGCCCCCAGACCCTTCTAGAGCACCCCCGGACCCATCTAAAAGCCTCCAGACCCTTCTAGAGGACCCCTGGACCCTTCTGAAAGCCCCCAGAACCTTCTAGAGCATCCCAGGACAGTTCTAAAAGCCCCCAGACCCTTCTAGAGCATCCCAGGACAGTTCTAAAAGCCCCCAGACCCTTCTAGAGCCTCCCAGGACCCTTCTAAAAGCTCCCAGACCCTTCTAGAGACCCCCAGGACCCTTCTAAAAGCCCCCAGACCCTTCTAGAGCCCCCCAGGACCCTTCTAAAAGCCCCCAGACCCTTCTAGAGCACCCCAGAACCCTTCTAAAAGCTCCCAGAGCTTTCTAGATGCCACCAGGACCCTTCTAAAAGCCCCCAGACCCTTCTAGAGCCCCCCAGGACTCTTCTACAAGCCCCCAGACCCTTCTAGAGCCACCCAGGACCCTTCTAAAAGCACCCAGACCCTTCTAGAGGCCCCCAGGACCCGTCTAAAAGCCTCTAGACCCTTCTAGAGCCCCCCAGGACCTTTCTAAAAGCACCCAGACCCTTCTAGAGGCTCCCCGGACCCTTATAAAAGCACCCCGACCCTTCTAGAGCCTCCCAGTACCCTTCTAAAAGCAACCAGACCCTTCTAGAGAACCCCAGGACCCTTCTAAATGCCCCCAGACCCTTCTAGACCCTTCCCGGATCCTTCTAAAAGCCCCCAGACCCTTCTAGAGCCACCTAGGATCCTTCAAAAAGCACCCAGACCTTTCTAGACCGTCCCCGGATCATTCTAAAAGCCCCCAGACCCTTCTAGAGAACCCCAGGATCATTCTAAAAGCCCCCAGACCCTTCTAGAGCCCCCCAGGATCATTCCAAAAGCCCCCAGACCCTTCTAGAGTCCCCTAGGACACTTCTAAAAACCCCCAGACCCTTCTAGACCCTCCCCGGATCCTTCGAAAAGACCCCAGACCCTTCTAGAGCCCCACAGGATCATTCTAAAAGACCCCAGACCCTTCTAGAGCCTCCCCAGTACCCTTCTAAAAGCCCCTAGACCTTTCTAGAGCCCCCCAGGACCCTTCTAAATGCCCCCAGACCCTTCAAGAGGCACCCAGAACCCTTCTAAAAGCACCCAGACCATTCTAGAGCCTCCCAGGACCATTCTAAAAGACCCCAGACCCTTCTAGACCCCCCCAGGACCCTTCTGAAAGGCCGCAGACACTTATAGACACTCCCCGGATCCTTCTAAAAGACCCCAGACCCTTCTAGAGCACCCCAGGACCCTTCTAATAAGCCCGCAGACACTTCTAGAGCCCCCCAGGCCTCCTCTTAAGGCACCCCATCCCTTCTAGAGCACCCCAGGACCCTTCTAAAAGTCCCCAGACCTTTCTAGAGCACGCCAGGACCCGTCTAAAAGGCAGCAGACCATTCTAGAGCCCCCCCGGACCCTTCTAAAAGCCTCCAGACCCTTCTAGAGGCCCCCTGGACCTTTCTGAAAGCACCCAGAACCTTCTAGAGCCCCCCAGGACCCTTTCTAAAACACCCAGACCCTTCTAGAGCATCCCAGGACCATTCTAAAAGCCCCCAGACCCTTCTAGAGCCTCCCAGGATCCTTCTAAAAGCACCCAGACTCTTCTAGATCCTCCCAGGACCCTTCTAAAAGCCCCCAGACCATTCTAGAGACCTCCAGGACCCTTCTAAAAGCACCCAGACCCTTCTAGAGCCTCCCAGGACCCTTCTAAAAGCACCCAGACCATTCTAGAGCACCCCAGGACCCTTCTAAAAGACCCCAGACCCTTCTAGAGCCTACCAGGACCTTTCTACAAGCCCCCAGACCCTTCTAGAGCCCCCAATGACGCTTCTAAAAGCCCCCAGAGCCTTCTAGAGGCCCCCAGGACCCTTCTAAAAGCCACCAGACCCTTCTAGAGCCCCCCCAGGACCATTCTACAAGCCCCCAGACCCTTCTAGAGCCCGCCAGGACCCTTCTAAAAGACCCCAGACCCTTCTAGACCCCCCCAGGACCCTTCTAAAAGACCCCAGACCCTTCTAGAGCCCCCCAGGGCCCCTCTTAATGCACCCCGTCCCTTCTAGGACACCCCAGGACCCTTCTTAAAGTCCCCAGACCCTTCTAGAGCACCCCAGGACCGTTCTAAAAGCCCCCAGACCCTTCTAGAGCACCCCCGGACCCATCTAAAAGCCTCCAGACCCTTCTAGAGGACCCCTGGACCCTTCTGAAAGCCCCCAGAACATTCTAGAGCATCCCAGGACAGTTCTAAAAGCCCCCAGACCCTTCTAGAGCATCCCAGGACCCTTCTAAAAGACCCCAGACCCTTCTAGAGACCCCCAGGACCCTTCTAAAAGCCCCCACACCCTTCTAGAGCCCCCCAGGACCCTTCTAAAAGCCCCCAGACCCTTCTAGAGCACCCCAGAACCCTTCTAAAAGCTCCCAGAGCTTGCTAGATGCCCCCAGGACCCTTCTAAAAGCCCCCAGACCCTTCTAGAGCCCCCCAGGACTCTTCTACAAGCCCCCAGACCCTTCTAGAGCCACCCAGGACCCTTTTAAAAGCCCCCAGACCCTTCTAGAGGCCCCCAGGACCCGTCTAAAAGCCTCTAGACCCTTCTAGAGCCCCCCAGGACCTTTCTAAAAGCACCCAGACCCTTCTAGAGGCTCCCCGGACCCTTATAAAAGCATCCCGACCCTTCTAGAGCCTCCCAGTACCCTTCTAAAAGCAACCAGACCCTTCTAGAGAACCCCAGGACCCTTCTAAAAGCCCCCAGACCCTTCTAGACCCTTCCCGGATCCTTCTAAAAGCCCCCAGACCCTTCTAGAGCCACCTAGGATCCTTCAAAAAGCACCCAGACCTTTCTAGACCGTCCCCGGATCATTCTAAAAGCCCCCAGACCCTTCTAGAGCCCCCCAGGATCATTCCAAAAGCCCCCAGACCCTTCTAGAGTCCCCTAGGACACTTCTAAAAGCCCCCAGACCCTTCTAGACCCTCCCCGGATCCTTCGAAAAGACCCCAGACCCTTCTAGAGCCCCCCAGGATCATTCTAAAAGCCCCCAGACCCTTCTAGAGCCTCCCCAGTACCCTTCTAAAAGCCCCTAGACCTTTCTAGAGCCCCCCAGGACCCTTCTAAATGCCCCCAGACCCTTCAAGAGGCACCCAGAACCCTTCTAAAAGCACCCAGACCATTCTAGAGCCTCCCAGGACCATTCTAAAAGACCCCAGACCCTTCTAGACCCCCCCAGGACCCTTCTAAAAGCCCCCAGACCCTTCTAGAGCCCCCCAGGACCCTTCTGAAAGGCCGCAGACACTTATAGACACTCCCCGGATCCTTCTAAAAGACCCCAGACCCTTCTAGAGCACCCCAGGACCCTTCTAATAAGACCCCAGACACTTCTAGAGCCCCCCAGGCCTCCTCTTAAGGCACCCCATCCCTTCTAGAGCACCCCAGGACCCTTCTAAAAGTCCCCAGACCTTTCTAGAGCACGCCAGGACCCGTCTAAAAGGCAGCAGACCATTCTAGAGCCCCCCCGGACCATTCTAAAAGCCTCCAGACCCTTCTAGAGGCCCCCTGGACCTTTCTGAAAGCACCCAGAACCTTCTAGAGCCCCCCAGGACCCTTTCTAAAACACCCAGACCCTTCTAGAGCATCCCAGGACCATTCTAAAAGCCCCCAGACCCTTCTAGAGCCTCCCAGGATCCTTCTAAAAGCCCCCAGACTCTTCTAGATCCTCCCAGGACCCTTCTAAAAGCCCCCAGACCATTCTAGAGACCTCCAGGACCCTTCTAAAAGCACCCAGACCCTTCTAGAGCCTCCCAGGACCCTTCTAAAAGCACCCAGACCATTCTAGAGCACCCCAGGACCCTTCTAAAAGACCCCAGACCCTTCTAGAGCCTACCAGGACCTTTCTACAAGCCCCCAGACCCTTCTAGAGCCCCCAATGACGCTTCTAAAAGCCCCCAGAGCCTTCTAGAGGCCCCCAGGACCCTTCTAAAAGCCACCAGACCCTTCTAGAGCCCCCCCAGGACCATTCTACAAGCCCCCAGACCCTTCTAGAGCCCGCCAGGACCCTTCTAAAAGCCCCCAGACCAATCTAGATCCACCCAGGACCCTTCTAAAAGCCCCCAGACCCTTCTAGAGGCCCCCAGGACTCGTCTAAAAGCCTCTAGACCCTTCTAGAGCCCCCCAGGACCTTTCTAAAAGCACCCAGACCCTTCTAGAGGCTAACCGGTCCCTTATAAAAGCACCCAGACCCTTCTAGAGCCTCCCAGGACCCTTCTAAAAGCCACCAGACACTTCTAGAGACCCCCAGGACCCTTCTAAAAGCCCCCAGACCCTTCTAGACACTCCCCGGATCCTTCTAAACGCCCTCAGACCCTTCTAGAGCCCCCCAGGACCCTTATAAAAGCCCCCTGACCCTTCTAGAGCCCCCTATGACCCATCTAAATGCCCCCAGACCATTCTAGAGGCCCCAAGGACCCTTCTAAAAGCCCCCAGACCCTTCTAGACCCTCCCCGGATCCTTCTAAAAAACCCCAGACCATTCTAGAGCCTCCCGGGACCATTCTAAAGCCCTCAGACCCTTCTAGAAGACACCAGGACACTTCTAAAAGCACCCAGACACTTCTAGAGCCCCCCAGGACCCTTCTAAAAGCCTACAGACCCTTCTAGAGCCCCCCAGGACCCTTCTAAAAGCCCCCAGACCAATCTAGAGGTCCCCAGGGCCCTCTTAAGGCACCCCGTCCATTCTAGAGCACCCCAGGACCCTTCTAAAAGTCCCCAGACCCGTCTAGAGCACCCCAGGACCCTTCTAAAAGCCCCAAGACCCTTCTAGAGCCCCCCAATACCCTTCTAAAAGCACCCAGACCCTTATAGAGGCCCCCAGGACCCTTCTGAAAGCCCCAAGAACCTTCTAGAGCATCCCAGGACCCTTCTAAAAGAACCCAGACCCTTCTAGGGCTACCCAGGACCCTTCTAAAAGCCCAAAGACCATTCTAGAGACACCCATGACCCTTCTGAAAGCCTCCAGAACCTTCTAGATCCACCCAGGACCCTTCTAAAAGCCACCAGACCCTTCTAGAGCACCCCAGGACCATTCTAAAAGCACCCAGACCCTTCTAGAGACACCCAGGACCCTTCTAAATGCCCCCAGACACTTCTAGATAAGCCAGGACCCTTCGAAAAGCAACCAGAACCTTCTAGAGCCACCCAGGACCATTCTAAAAGCCCCCAAACCCTTCTAGAGCCTCCCAGGACCCTTCTAAAAGCACCCAGACTCTTCTAGAGAGGCCCAGGACCATTCTAAAGGCCCCCAGACTCTAATAGACCCTCCCCGGATCATTCTAAAAGCCCTCAGACCCTTCTAGAGACCCCCAGGACCCTTCTAAATGCCCCCAGACCCTTCTAGACCCTCCCCGGATTATTCTAAAAGCTCCCAGACCCTTCTAGAGCCTCGCAGGACCCCTCTAAAAGCCCCCAGACCCTTCTAGAGCCCCCTAGGACCCATCTAAAAGCCCCCAGACCCTTCTAGAGGCCCCTAGGACCCTTCTAAAAGACCCCAGACCCTTCTAGACCCTCCCTGGATCCTTCGAAAAGACCCCAGACCCTTCTAGAGCCCCCCAGGATCATTCTAAAAGCCCCCAGACCCTTCTAGAGGCCCCCAGGAACCTACTAAAAGCAACCAGACCATTCTAGAGCCCCCCAGGACCCTTCTAAAGGCCCCCAGACCCTTCTAGACCCTCCCCGGATCATTCTAAAAGCCCCCAGATTCTTCTAGAGCCTCCCAGGACAATTCTAATAGCCCCCCGACGTTTCTAGACCCTCCCCGGATCCTTCTAAATGAACCCAGACCTTTCTAGGGCCCCCCAGAACACCTCTAAAAGCGTCCAGACCCTTGTAGAGCCCCCCAGGACCCGTCTAAAAGCGCCCAGACCCTTCTAGACCCTCCCCGGATTATTCTAAAAGCCCCCAGACCCTTCTAGAGCCCCCCAAGACCCTTCTAAAAGCCTCCAGACCCTTCTAGAGCCCCCCCGAACCACTCTAATAGTTCTCAGACCCTTCTAGAGGCCCCCAGGACCCTTCTATAAGTCCCCAGACCCTTCTAGAGAACCCCAGGAACATTCTAAAAGCCCCCAGACCATTCTAGAGCCTCCCAGGAGCCTTCTAAAAACCCCCAGACCCTTCTAGAGCCCCCCCGGACCACTCTAATAGATCCCAGACCCTTCTAGAGGCCCCCAGGATACTTCTAAATGCCCCCAGACCCTTCTAGAGAACCCCGGGACCCTTCTAAAAGCCCCCAGACCCCTCTAGAGCCCCCCAGGACCCTTCTAAAAGCCCCCAGAACCTTCTAGACCCTCCCCGGATCATTCTAAAAGCCCCCAGACCCTTCTAGAGACCCCCATGACCCTTCTAAAAGCACTCAGACCCTTCTAGAGGGCCCCAGGACCCTTCTAAAAGCACCCAGACCCTTCTAGAGCCTCCCAGGACCATTCTAAAAGCCCCCAGACCCTTCTAGACGCCCCCAGGACCATTCTAAAAGCCCCCAGACCCTTCTAGAGCCCCCCAGGACCCTTCTGAAAGGCCGCAGACACATCTAGACACTCCCCGGATCTTTCTAAAAGAACCCAGACACTTCTAGAGATCCCCCGGAGCATTCTAAAAGCCCCCAGACCCTTCTAGAGCACTCCAGGACCCTTCTAAAAGCCCCCAGACCCTTCTAGAGCCCCCCCGGACCCTTCTAAAAGCCTCCAGACCCTTCTAGAGGACCCCTGGACCCATCTGAAAGCCCCCAGAACCTTCTAGAGCATCCCAGGACAGTTCTAAAAGCCCCCAGACCCTTCTAGAGCATCCCAGGACAGATCTAAAAGCCCCCAGACCCTTCTAGAGCCTCCCAGGACCCTTCTAAAAGCTCCCAGACCCTTCTAGAGACCCCCAGGACCCTTCTAAAAGCACCCAGACCCTTCTAGAGCCACCCAGGACGCTTCTAAAAGCCCCCAGACCCTTCTAGAGCCTCCCAGGACCCTTCTAAAAGCTCCCAGACCCTTCTAGACCCTCCCCGGATCATTCTAAAAGCCCCCAGATTCTTCTAGAGCCTCCCAGGACCCTTCTAATAGCCCCCCGACGTTTCTAGACCCTCCCCGGATCCTTCTAAATGAACCCAGACCTTTCTAGGGCCCCCCAGAACCCCTCTAAAAGCCTCCAGACCCTTGTAGAGCCCCCCAGGACCCGTCTAAAAGCGCCCAGACCCTTCTAGACCCTCCCCGGATTATTCTAAAAGACCCCAGACCCTTCTAGAGCCCCCCAAGACCCTTTTAAAAGCCTCCAGACCCTTCTAGAGCCCCCCCGAACCACTCTAATTGTTCTCAGACCCCTCTAGAGGCCCCCAGGACCCTTCTATAAGTCCCCAGACCCTTCTAGAGAACCCCAGGAACATTCTAAAAGCCCCCAGACCATTCTAGAGCCTCCCAGGAGCCTTCTAAAAACCCCCAGACCCTTCTAGAGCCCCCCCGGACCACTCTAATAGATCCCAGACCCTTCTAGAGGCCCCCAGGATACTTCTAAATGCCCCCAGACCCTTCTAGAGAACCCCGGGACCCTTCTAAAAGCCCCCAGACCCCTCTAGAGCCCCCCAGGACCCTTCTAAAAGCCCCCAGAACCTTCTAGACCCTCCCCGGATCATTCTAAAAGTCCCCAGACCCTTCTAGAGACCCCCATGACCCTTCTAAAAGCACTCAGACCCTTCTAGAGGGCCCCAGGACCCTTCTAAAAGCACCCAGACCCTTCTAGAGCCTCCCAGGACCATTCTAAAAGCCCCCAGACCCTTCTAGACGCCCCCAGGACCCTTCTAAAAGCCCCCAGACCCTTCTAGAGCCCCCCAGGACCCTTCTGAAAGGCCGCAGACACATCTAGACACTCCCCGGATCTTTCTAAAAGAACCCAGACACTTCTAGAGATCCCCAGGAGCATTCTAAAAGCCCCCAGACCCTTCTAGAGCACTCCAGGACCCTTCTAAAAGCCCCCAGACCCTTCTAGAGCCCCCCCGGACCCTTCTAAAAGCCTCCAGACCCTTCTAGAGGACCCCTGGACCCATCTGAATGCCCCCAGAACCTTCTAGAGCATCCCAGGACAGTTCTAAAAGCCCCCAGACCCTTCTAGAGCATCCCAGGACAGATCTAAAAGCCCCCAGACCCTTCTAGAGCCTCCCAGGACCCTTCTAAAAGCTCCCAGACCCTTCTAGAGACCCCCAGGACCCTTCTAAAATCCCCCAGACCCTTCTAGAGCCACCCAGGACGCTTCTAAAAGCCCCCAGACCCTTCTAGAGACCCCCAGGACCCTTCTAAAAGCCCCCAGACCCTTCTAGAGCCAACCAGGACGCTTCTAAAAGCCCCCAGACCCTTCTAGAGACATCCAGGACCCTGCTAAAAGCCCCCAGACCCTTCTAGAGACATCCAGGACCCTGCTAAAAGCCCCCAGACCCTTCTAGAGCCCCCAGACCCTTCTAGAGCCCCCCAGGACCCTTCTAAAAGCCCCCAGACCCTTCTAGAGCACCCCAGGACCCTTCTAAAAGCCCCAAGACCCTTCTTGAGCCCCCCAGGACCCTTCTAAAAGCCCCCAGACCCTTCTAGCGGCACCCAGGACCCTTCTATAAGCCCCCAGACCCTTCTAGAGCCCCCCAGAACCCTTTTAAAAGCTCCCAGAGCTTTCTAGATGCCCCCAGGACCCTTCTAAAAGCCCCCAGACCCTTCTAGTGCCCCCCAGGACCCTTCTATAAGCCCCCAGACCCTTCTAGAGCCACCCAGGACCCTTCTAAAAGCACCCAGACCCTTCTAGAGGCCCCCAGGACCCGTCTAAAAGCCTCTAGACCCTTCTAGAGCCCCCCAGGACCTTTCTAAAAGCACCCACACCCTTCTTGAGGCTCCCCGGACCCTTATAAAAGCACCCCGACCCTTCTAGAGCCTCCCAGTACCCTTCTAAAAGCAACCAGACCCTTCTAGAGAACCCCAGGACCCTTCTAAAAGCCCCCAGACCCTTCTAGACCCTTCCCGGATCCTTCTAAAAGCCCCCAGACCCTTCTAGATCCACCTAGGGTCCTTCAAAAAGCACCCAGACCTTTCTAGACGGTCCCCGGATCATTCTAAAAGCCCCCAGACCCTTCTAGAGACCCCCAGGATCATTCTAAAAGCACCCAGACCCTTCTAGAGCCCCCCAGGATCATTCCATAAGCCCCCAGACCCTTCTAGAGCCCCCTAGGACCCATCTAAAAGCCCCCAGACCCTTCTAGAGTCCCCTAGGACACTTCTAAAAGCCCCCAGACCTTTCTAGACCTTCCCCGGATCCTTCGAAAAGACCCCAGACCCTTCTAGAGCCCCCCAGGACCATTCTACAAGCACCCAGACCCTTCTAGAGCCCCCCAGTACCCTTCTAAAAGCCCCTAGACCCTTCTAGAGCCCCCCAGGACCCTTCTAAATGCCCCCAGACCCTTCAAGAGGCACCCAGAACCCTTCTAAAAGCACCCAGACCATTCTAGAGCTTCCCAGGACCATTCTAAAAGCCCCCAGACCCTTCTAGACCCCCCCAGGACCCTTCTAAAAGCCCCCAGACCCTTCTAGAGCCCCCCAGGACCCTTCTGAAAGGCCGCAGACACTTATAGACACTCCCCGGATCCTTCTAAAAGACCCCAGACCCTTCTAGAGCACCCCAGGACCCTTCTAAAAGCCCCCAGACACTTCTAGAGCCCCCCAGGCCTCCTCTTAAGGCACCCCGTCCCTTCTAGAGCACCCCAGGACCCTTCTAAAAGTCCCCAGACCTTTCTAGAGCACGCCAGGACCCGTCTAAAAGCCCCCAGACCATTCTAGAGCCCCCCCGGACCCTTCTAAAGGCCTCCAGACCCTTCTAGAGGCCCCCTGGACCTTTCTGAAAGCACCCAGAACCTTCTAGAGCCCTCCAGGACCCTTCTAAAAGCACCAAGACCCTTCTAGAGCATCCCAGGACCATTCTAAAAGCCCCCAGACCCTTCTAGAGCCTCCCAGGATCCTTCTAAAAGCCCCCAGACTCTTCTAGATCCTCCCAGGACCATTCTAAACGTCCCCAGACCATTCTAGAGCCACCCAGGACCCTTCTAAAAGCCCCCAGACCCTTCTAGAGCCTCCCAGGACCCTTCTAAAAGCACCCAGACCATTCTAGAGCACCCCAGGACCCTTCTAAAAGCACCCAGACCCTTCTAGAGCCTACCAGGACCTTTCTACAAGCACCCAGACCCTTCTAGAGCCCCCAAGGACCCTTCTAAAAGCCCCCAGACCCTTCTAGAGGCCCCCAGGACCCTTCTAAAAGCCACCAGACCCTTCTAGAGCCCCCCCAGGACCATTCTACAAGCACCCAGACCCTTCTAGAGCCCCCCAGGACCCTTCTACAAGCCCCCAGACCAATCTAGATCCACCCAGGACCCTTCTAAAAGCCCCCAGCCCCTTCTAGAGGCCCCCAGGACTCGTCTAAAAGCCTCTAGACCCTTCTAGAGCCCCCCAGGACCTTTCTAAAAGCACCCAGACCCTTCTAGAGGCTAACCGGTCCCTTATAAAAGCACCCAGACCCTTCTAGAGCCTCCCAGGACCCTTCTAAAAGCCACCAGACCCTTCTAGAGACCCCCAGGACCCTTCTAAAAGCCCCCAGACCCTTCTAGAGCCACCTAGGATCCTTCAAAAAGCACCCAGACCCTTCTAGACCGTCCCCGGATCATTCTAAAAGCCCCCAGACCCTTCTAGAGCCCCCCAGGACCCTTCTAAAAGCCCCCTGACCCTTCTAGAGCCCCCTATGACCCATCTAAATGCCCCCAGACCCTTCTAGAGGCCCCCAGGACCCTTCTAAAAGCCCCCAGACCCTTCTAGACCCTCCCCGGATCCTTCTAAAAAACCCCAGACCATTCTAGAGCCTCCCGGGACCATTCTAAAGCCCTCAGACCCTTCTAGAGGACACCAGGACCCTTCTAAAAGCCCCCAGAACCTTCTAGAGCACCCCAGGACCCTTCTAAAAGCCCCAAGACCCTTCTAGAGCCCCCCAGGACCCTTCTAAAAGCACCCAGACCCTTATAGAGGCCCCCAGGTCCCTTCTGAAAGCCCCAAGAACCTTCTAGAGCATCCCAGGACCCTTCTAAAAGAACCCAGACCCTTCTAGGGCTCCCCAGGACCCTTCTAAAAGCCCCCAGACCATTCTAGAGACCCCCATGACCCTTCTGAAAGCCTCCAGAACCTTCTAGATCCACCCAGGACCCTTCTAAAAGCCACCAGACCCTTCTAGAGCCCCCCAGGACCATTCTAAAAGCACACAGACCCTTCTAGAGACACCCAGGACCCTTCTAAACGCCCCCAGACACTTCTAGATAAGCCAGGACCCTTCGAAAAGCAACCAGAACCTTCTAGAGCCACCCAGGACCATTCTAAAAGCCCCCAAACCCTTCTAGAGCCTCCCAGGACCCTTCTAAAAGCACCCAGACCCTTCTAGAGAGCCCCAGGACCATTCTAAAGGACCCCAGACTCTTCTAGACCCTCCCCGGATCATTCTAAAAGCCCTCAGACCCTTCTAGAGACCCCCAGGACCCTTCTAAAGGCCCCCAGACCCTTCTAGACCCTCCCCGGATCATTCTAAAAGCCCCCAGACCCTTCTAGAGCCTCGCAGGACCCCTCTAAAAGCCCCCGGACCCTTCTAGAGCCTCGCAGGACCCTTCTAAAAGCCTCCAGACCCTTCTAGAGGCCCCCCGGACCCGTCTAAAAGTCCCCAGACCCTTCTAGATCATCCCCGGACCCCTCTGATATATCCCACACCATTCTAGAGGCCACCAGGATACTTTCAAAAGCCCCCAGACCCTTCTAGAGAACCCCAGGACCCTTCTAAAAGCCCCCAGACCATTCTAGAGCCCCCCAGGGCCCTTCTAAAAGCCCCGAGACCCTTCTAGGAGAGACGGGGGTCCTTAAGAGGGGCCTTGGGGTCCTCTAGAAGGGTCTGGGGGCTTATAGAAGTGTCCTGGCGGGCTCTCGAAGGGTCTGGTTTCTTTGAGAAGGGTCTTTGGGTGGCTCTAGAAGGGTCTGGGGTCTTTTGGAAGGGTCCTGGGTGCCTCAAGAAGGGTCTGGGGGCTTTTATAGGGTCCTGGGGGGCTCTAGAAGGGTCTGGGTGCTTTTAGAAGGGTCCTGGGGAGCTCTAGAAGGGTCTGGGGTCTTTTAGAAGGGTCCCGGGAGGCTGTAGAAGGGTCTGGGGGCTTTTAGAATTGTCCTGCGGGTCTCTAGAAGGGTCTGGGTCCTGTTAGAAGGGTCCTTGGGGGCTCTAGAAGGGTCTGAGTATCATTAGAGGGGCCTTGGGGGCATCTAGAAGAGTCTGGGGGATATTAGAAGGGTCCTGGAGAGCTCTAGAAGGGTCTGGGGTATTTAGAAGGGTTCTGGGTAGCTCTAGAAGGGTCTGGGGGCTTTCAGAAGGGTCCTGGGGGGCTGTAGAAGGGTCTGGAGTCTTTTAGAAGGGTCCTGGGGGGATCTAGAAGGATCTGGGGGCTTTTAGATGGGTCCTGCGGGTCTCTAGAAGGGTCTGGGTGCTTTTAGAAGTGTCCTGGGGGGCTCTAGAAGGGTTGGGGGAGTTTTAGGATAGTCCTGGTGGGCTCTAGAAGGGTGTGAGGGCTTTTAGAAGGTTCCTGGGGGCATCTAGAAGGCTCTGGGGGCTTTTAGAAGGGTCCTGGGGGCCTCTAGAATTGTCTGAGGGATTTTAGAAGGGTCCTGGGAGGCTCTAGAAGGGTCTGGGTGCTTTTAGAATGATCCAGGGATGGTCTAGAAGGGTCTGGGGGCTTTTAGAAGGGTCCTGTGGTGCTCTTGAAGGGTCAGGGTGCTTTTAGAAGGGGCCTAGGGGGCTCTAGAAGGGTCTGGGTTCTTTTAGAAGGGTCCTAAGGGGCTCTAGAAGCGTCTGGGGGATTTTAGAAGGGTCCTGGGTAGCTCTAGAAGGGTCTGGGGGCTTTCAGAAGGGTCCTGGGGGGCTGTAGAAGGGTCTGGAGTCTTTTAGAAGGGTCCTGGGGGGCTCTAGAAGGGTCTGGGGGCATTCAGAAGGGTCCTGGGGGCCTCTAGAAGGGTCTGGAAGCTTTTAGAAGGGCCCTGGGCGGCTCTAGAAGGGTCTGGGGGCATTTAGAAAGGTCCTGGTGGGCTCTAGAAGGGTCTGGGGGTTTTCGGAAGGGTCCTGGGGGCCTCTAGAAGGGTCTGGAAGCTTTTAGAAGGGTCCTGGGCGCATCTAGAAGGGTCTGGAGTCTTTTAGAAGGGTCCTGGGAGGATCCAGATTGGTCTGGGTGCTTTTAGAAGGATCCGGAGAGGGTCTAGATTGGTCTGGGTGCATTTAGAAGGGTCCTGGGGGGCTCTACATATGTCTGGAGGCTTTTAGAAGGGTCCAGGGGGCCTCTAGAAGGGTCTGGGGGCTTTTAGAAGAGTCCTGGGGGCCTCTAGAATGGTCTGGCGGCTTTTAGAAGAGTCTTGGGGCCTCTAGAAGGGTCTGGGGTCTTTTAGAAGGGTCCTGGGGGGCTCTAGAAGGGTCTGGGGGCTTTTAGAAGGTTCCGGTGTGGCTCTAGAATGGTGTGGGGGCTTTTAGAAGGGTCCTGGGGGCATCTAGAAGGGTCTGGGGGCTTTTATAAGGGTCCTGGGGGGCTCTAGAAGGGTCTGGGTGCTTTTAGAAGGATCCGGGGAGGGTCTAGAAGGGTCTGGAGGCTTTTAGAAGGGTCCTGGGGGGCTCTAGAAGGGTCTGGGGGATATTAGAAGGGTCCTGGGATGGTCTAACAAGGGTCTGGGTTGTTTTAGAAGGGTCCTGCGGGTCTCTAGAAGGGTCTGGGTGCTTTTAGAAGGGTCCTTGGGGGCTCTAGAAGGGTCTGGGGACCATTAGAGGGGCCCTAGGGGCCTCTAGAAGGGTCTGGGGGCTTTTAGAAGGGTCCTGGTAGGCTGTAGAAGGGTCTTTGTGCATTTAGAAGGGTCCCGCGGGTCTCTAGAAGGGTCTGGGGGCTTTTAGAATGGTCCTTGGGGGCTCTAGAAGGGTCTGGGGACCACTAGAGGGGCCCTGGTTGCCTCTAGAAAGGTCTGGGGTATTTTAGAAGGGTCCTGGGGAGATCTAGAAGGGTCTGGGGGCATTTAGAAGGTCCTGCGTGTCTCTAGAAGGGTGTGAGAACTTTTAGAATGGTCCTGGGTGCATCTAGAAATCTCTGCGTGCTTTTAGAAGGGTCCTGGGGGCCTCTAGAAGTGTCTGAGGAGTTGTAGAAGGGTCCGGGGAGGCTCTAGTAGGGTCTGGGTGCTTTTAGAAGGATCCGGTTAGGGTCTAGAAGGGTCTGGGGCTTTTAGAAGGGTCCTGTGGAGCTCTAGAAGGGTCTGGGGTCTTTTAGACGATTCCTGGGGGGGCTCTAGAAGGCTCTGGGTCCTTTTAGAAGAGTCCTGGGGAGCTCTAGAAGGGTCTGGGGCTTTCAGAATGATTCTGGGGGTCGCTAGAAGTGTCTGGGTGTATTTGGAAGGGTCTTGGGGAGCTCTAGAAGGGTCTGGGGGCTTTCAGAAGGGTCTTGGGGGCATGTAGAAGGGTGTGGAGGCTTTTAGAAGGGTCCTGGAGCGCTCTAGAAGGGTCTGGGGGCATACAGAACGGTCCTGGTGGCCTCTAGAAGGGACTGGATTCTTTTAGAAGGGTCCTGGGGGGCTCTAGATGGGTCTGGGTGCATTTAGAAGGGTCCTGGGGGGATCTAGATGGGTCTGGGGGCTTTTAGAAGGATACGTGGAATTTCTAGAAGGGTCTGGGTGCTTTTAGAAGGGTCCTGAGTTGCTCTAGAAGGGTCTGGAGGCTTTTAGAAGGGTCCTGCGGGTCTCTAGAAGGATCTGGGGGCTTTTAGAAGGGTCCTGGGAGGCTCTAGAATGGTCTGATGGATTTTAGAAGGGTCCTGGGAGGTTCTAGAAGGGTCTGGGTGCTTTTAGTAGGATCCGGTTAGGGTCTAGAATGGTCTGGGTGGTTTTAGAATGGTCCTGGGGGGTTCTAGAAGGGTCTGGGGGATTTTAGAAGGATCCCGGGGGGCTCTAGAAGGGTCTGAGGGATTTTAGAAGGGTCCTGGGGAGCTCTAGAAGGGTCTGGGTGCTTTTAGAAGGGCCCTGGACTTCTCTAGAAGGGTCTGGGGGCTTTTAGAAGAGTCCTGGGGGGCTCTAGAATGGTCTGGGGTCTTTTAGAAGGGTCCTGGGCGCATCTAGAAGGGTCTGGGGGCTTTCAGAAGGGTCCTGGGAGGCTCTAGAAGGGTCTGAGGGCTTTTAGAATGGTCCTGGGGGGCTCTAGAAGGGTCTGGGGGCATTTAGAAGTGTCCTGGGGGGCTCTAGAAGGGTCTGGGGGATTTTAGAAGGATCCTGGGGGCCTCTAGATAGGTCTGGGGGCATTTAGAAGGGTCCTGCGGGTCTCTAGAAGGGTCTGGGGGCTTTTAGAAGGGTCCTGAGGGGCTCTAGAAGGGTCTGGGGACCATTAGAGGGGCCCTAGGGGCCTCTAGAATGGTCTGGGGGCTTTTAGAATGGTCCTTGGGGGCTCTAGAAGGGTCTGGGGACCACTAGAGGGGCCCTGGAGGCCTCTAGAAGAGTCTGGGGTATTTTAGAAGGATCCTGGGGAGCTCTAGAAGGGTCTGGGTGCTTTTAGAAGGGTCCTGGGAAACTCTAGAAGGGTCTGGGGGCATTTAGATGGGTCCTGCGGGTCTCTAGAAGGGTCTGGGAGCTTTTAGAAGGGTCCTGGGGGGCTCTAGAATGGTCTGAGGGATTTTATAAGGGTCCTGGGAGGCTTTAGAAGGGTCTGGGTGCTTTTAGAAGGATCCAGGGAGGGTCTAGAAGGGTCTGGGGACTTTTAGAAGGGTCCTGGGGTCCTCTAGAAGGGTCTGGGGGCTATTAGAAGGATCCAGAAATCGTCTACAAGGGTCTGGGGTCTTTTAGAAGGGTCCTGCGGGTCTCTAGAAATGTCTGGGGGCTTTTAGAAGGGTCCTTGGGGGCTCTAGAAGGGTCTGGGGACAATTAGAGGGGCCCTAGGGGCCTCTAGAAGGGTCTGGGGGATTTTAGAAGGGTTCTGGGGAGTTCTTGAAGAGTCTGGGGGCTTTTAGAATGGTCCTTGGGGGCTCTAGAAGGGTCTGGGGACCACTAGAGGGGCCCTGGGGACCTCTAGAAGGGTCTTGGGTATTTTAGACGGGTCCTGGGGAGCTCTAGAAAGGTCTGGGGGCTTTTAGAAGGGTCCTGGGGGGCTCTAGAAGGGTCTGGGGGCATTTAGAAGTGTCCTGGGGGGCTCTAGAAGGGTCTGGGGGATTTTAGAAGGATCCTGGGGGCCTCTAGAAAGGTCTGGGGGCATTTAGAAGGGTCCTGCGGGTCTCTAGAAGGGTCTGGGGGCTTTTAGAAGGGTCCTTGGTGCTCTAGAAGGGTCTGGGGACCATTAGAGGGGCCCTAGGGGCCTCTAGAAGGGTCTGGGGGCTTTTAGAAGGGTCCGGGGAGGCTCTAGAAGGGTCTGGGTGCTTTTAGAAGGATTCGGGGAGGGTCTAGAAGGGTCTGGGGCTTTTAGAAGTGTCCTGTGGAGCTCTAGAAGGGTCTGGGGTCTTTTAGACTGGTCCTGGGGGGCTCTAGAAGGGTCTGGGGCTTTTTAGAAGAGTCCTGGGGGCCTCTAGAAGGGTCTGGGGCTTTCAGAAGGGTCCTGGGGGTCGCTAGAAGTGTTTGGGTGTATTTGGAAGGGTCCTGGGGAGCTCTAGAAGGGTCTGGGGGCTTTCAGAAGGGTCCTGGGGGCATGTAGAAGGGTCTGGAGGCTTTTAGAATGGTCCTGATGGGCTCTAGAATGGTCTGGGGGCATTCAGAACGGTCCTGGTGGCCTCTAGAAGGGACTGGATGCTTTTAGAAGAGTCCTGGGGGGCTCTAGATTGGTCTGGGGGCATTTAGAAGGGTCCTGGGGGGCTCTAGAAGGGTGTGGGGGCTTTTAGAAGGATACGTGGAATCTCTAGAAGGGTCTGGGGGCTTTTAGAAGGGTCCTGGGGGGCTCTAGAATGGTCTGGAGGCTTTTTGAATTGTCCTGGGTGGCTCTAGAAGGGTGTGGGGGCTTTTAGAATGATCCGGGGAGGGTCTAGAACGGTCTGGGTGGTTTTAGAAGGGTCCTGGGCGGTTCTAGAAGGGTCTGGGGGATTTTAGAAGGGTCCTGGGGGGCTCTAGAAGGGTCTGAGGGATTTTAGAAGGGTCCTGGGGAGCTCTAGAAGGGTCTGGGTGCTTTTATAGGGGCCCTGGGCTTCTCTAGAAGGGTCTGGGGGCTTTTAGAGGAGTTATGGGGGGCTCTAGAAGGGTCTGGGGGCTTTTAGAAGGGTCCTGGGCGGATCTAGAAGGGTCTGGGTGCTTTCAGAAGGGTCCTGCGGGCCTCTAGAAAAGTCTGGAAGCTTTTAGAAGGTCCTGGGGGGCTCTAGAAGGGTCTGGGGGCATTTATAAGGGTCCTGGGGTGCTCTAGAAAGGTCTGGGGTATTTTAGAAGGATCCTGGGGGCCTCTAGAAAGGTCTGGGGGCATATAGAAGGGTTCTTGGGGCCTCTAGAAGGGTCTGGGGTCTTTTAGAAGGGTCCTGGGAGGATCCAGATGGGTCTGGGTACTTTTAGAAGGATCCGGGGAGGTTCTAGAAGGGTCTGGGGGCGTTTAGAAGGGTCCTGGGAGGCTCTACAAATGTCTGGAGTGTTTTAGAATGGTCCTGGGGGCATCTAGAAGCGTCTATGTGCTTTTAGAATGATCCGGGGAGGCTCTAGAAGGGTCTGGCGGCTTTTAGAAGGGTCCTGGGGTCCTCTAGAAGGGTCTGGGGGCATTTAGAATGATACGGGGAGGATCTAGAAGGGTCTGGGGGCTTTTAGAAGGGTCCTGGGGGCTCTAGAAGGGTCTGGAGTCTTTGAGAATGGTCCTGGGGGGCTCTAGAAGGGTCTGGGGGCTTTTAGAAAGATCCGGGGAGGGTCTAGAAGGGTCTGGGAGGTTTTAGAAGGGTCCTGGGGTTCTCTAGAAGGGTCTGGGTGCTTTTAGACGGGCCCTGGGCTCTCTAGAAGTGTCTGGGGGCATTTAGAAGAGTCCTGGGGTGCTCTAGAATCGTCTGGGCTCTTTTAGAAGGGTCCTGGGGTGTTCTAGAAGGGTCTGGGGGATTTTAGAAGGGTCCTGCGGTCCTCTAGAATAGTCTGAATGCTTTTAGAAGGGTCCTGGGGGGCTCTACAAGGGTCTGGGGGCATTTAGAAGGGTCCTGGGGGGCTCTAGAAGGGTCTGGGTGATTTTAGAAGGGTCCTGGGGGCCTCTAGAAGGGTCTGGGTGCTTTTAGAATGGTCCTAGGTGGCTATAGAAGGGTCTGGGGGCTTTTAGAAGGGTCCTTGGGGGCTCTAGAAGGGTCTGGGGACCATTAGAGGGGCACTGGGAGCCTCTAGAATGGTCTGGGTGATTTTAGAAGGGTCCTCGGGAGGTCTAGAATTGTCTGGGGGCTTTTAGAAAGGTCCTGGGAGGCTCTAGAAGGGTCTGGGGGCTTTTAGAAGTGTCCTGCGTGTCTCTAGAAGGGTCTGTCGGCTTTTAGAAGGGTCCTTGGGGGCTCTAGAAGGGTGTGGGGACCACTAGAGGAGCCCTGGGGGCCTCTAGAGGGGTCTGGGGTATTTTAGAAGGGTCCTGGGGAGCTCTAGAAGGGTCTGGGGGCTTTTAGAAGGGTCCTGGGAGACTCTAGAAGGGTCTGGGGGCATTTAGAAGGGTCCTGCGGGTCTCTAGAAGGGTCTGGGGGCTTTTAGAAGGGTCCTGGGGGGCTCTAGAAGGGTCTGGGGGCTTTTAGAAGGGTCCTGGGGTGCTCTAGAAGGGTGTGAGTGCTTTTAGAATGTTCCTGGGGGCATCTAGAAGGCTCTGGGGGCTTTTAGAAGTGTCCTGTGGGCCTCTAGAAGTGTCTGAGGGATTTTAGAAGGGTCCTGGGAGGCTCTGGAATGGTCTGGGTGCTTTTAGAAGGATTCGGGGAGGGTCTAGAAGAGTCTGGGGGCATTTAGAAGGGTCCTGTGGGGCTCTAGAAGGGTCTGGGTGCTTTTAGAAGGGTCCTGGGGGGCTCTAGAAGGGTCTGGGTGCTTTTAGAAGGGTCCTGGGGAGCTCTAGAAGGGACTGGGGTCTTTTAGAAGGGTCCTGGGTGGCGCTAAAAGTGTCTGGGTGCATTTAGAAGGGTCCTGGGAGCTCTAGAAGGGTCTGGGGGCTTTCAGAAGGGTCCTGGGGGCCTCTAGAAGGGTCTGGAGGCTTTTAGAAGAGTTCTGGGGGGCTCTAGAAGGGTCTGGGGGCATTCAGAAGGGTCCTGGGTGCCTCTAGAAGGGTCTGGATGCTTTTAGAAGAGTCCTGGTGGGGTCTAGATGGGTCTGGGGACATTTAGAATGGTCCTGGGGGGCTCTAGAAGGGTCTGGATGCTTTTAGAAGAGTCCTGGGGGGTCTAGATGGGTCTGGGGGCTTTTAGAAGGGTCCTGGGGAGCTCTAGAAGGGTCTTGGGGCTTTTAGAAGGGTCCTGAGGGCGCTAGAAGTGTCTGGGTGCTTTTAGAAGGGTCCTGGGTGTCTCTAGAACTGTCTGGGGGCTTTTAGAAGGGTCCTGGGGGCCTCTAGAAGAGTCTGGAGGGTTATAGAAGGGTCCTAGGGGGCTCTAGAAGGGTCTGGGGGCATTCAGAAGGGTCCTTCGGGCCTCTAGAAGGGTCTGGAGTCTATTAGAAGAGTCCTGGGGGGCTCTAGATGGGTCTGGGGGCTTTCAGAAGTGTCCTGGGGGGCTCTAGAAGGGTCTGGGGGCTTTTAGAAGGGTCCTGGGTCATCTAGAATGGTCTGGGGTCTTTTAGAAAGGTCCTGGGAGGATCCAGATGGGTCTGGGTGGTTTTAGAAGGATCCGGGGATGGTCTAGAAGGGTCTGGGTGCTTTTAGAAGGGTCCTGGGGGGCTCTACAAATGTCTGGAGGATTTTAGAAGGATCCGGGGAGGCTCTAGAAGTGTCTGGCGGCTTTTAGAAGGGTCCTTGGGAGCTCTAGAAGGGTCTGGGTGCTTTCAGAAGGGTCCTGGGGGCCTCTAGAAGGGTCTGGGTGCTTTCAGAAAGGTCCTGGGTGGCTCTAGAAGGGTCTGGGGGCTTTTAGAAGGGTCCTGTAGGGCTGTAGAAGGTTCTGGGGGCTTTTAGATGGGTCCTGGGGGGCTCTAGAAGGGTCCGGGGGCTTTTAGAATGGTCCGTGGAGGCTCTAGAAGGGTCTTGGTCCTTTTAGAAGGGTCCTGGGGGGCTCTAGAAGGGTCTGGGGGCTATTAGAAGGATCCGGGGAGGGTCTAGAAGGCTCTGGGGGCATTTAGAAGGGTCCTTGGTGGCTCTAGAAGGGTCTGGGGACCATTAGGAGAGCCCTGGGTTCCTCTAGAAGGGTCTGGGGGATTTTAGAAGGGTCCTGAGGAGCTCTAGAAGGGTCTGGGGGCTTTTAGAAGGGTCCTGGGGGAATCTAGAAGGGTCTGGGTGCTTTTAGAAGGGTCCTGCGTGTCTCTAGAAGGGTCTGGGGGCTTTTAGAAGGGCTCTGGGGTCTTTGAGAAGGGTCCTAGGGGGCTCTAGAAGGGTCTGGGTGTTTTTAGAAGGGTCCTGGGTTGCTCTAGAAGGGTCTGGGAGCTTTTAGAATGGTCCTGGGAGACGCTAGAAGGGTCTGTGGGCTTTTAGAAGGGTCCTGTAGGTTCTCTAGAAGGGTCTGGGGGCTTTTAGAAGGGTCGTGCGAGGCTCTAGAAGTGTCTGGGGGCTTTTAGAATGGTCCTGGGGGGCTCTAGAAGGGTCTGGGTGCTTTTAGAAGGGTCCTGGGAGGCTCTAGAAGTGTCTGGGTGCTTTTAGAATGGTCCTGGGAGGCTCTAGAAGGGTCTGGGGGCTTTTTGAAGGGTCCAGGGGGCCTCTAGAAAGCTCTGGGGGCTTTTAGATGGGTCCTGGGGGCCTCTAGAAGGGTCTAGGTGCTTTTAGAAGGGTCCTGGGTGGCTCTAGAAGGGTCTGGGGGCTTTTAGAATGGTCCTGTGGGGCAGTAGAAGGGTCTGGGGGCTTTAGATGGGTCCTGGGGGGCTCTGGAAGGGTCCGGGGGCTTTCAGAAGGGTCCGTGGAGGCTCTAGAAGGGTCTGGGGGCTTTTAGAAGGGTCCTGGGGGGCTCTAGAAGGGTCTGGGTGCTATTAGAAGGATCCTGGGAGGGCCTAGAAGGGTCTGGGAGCTTTTAGAAGGGTCCTTGGGGGCTATAGAAGGGTCTGGGGACCATTAGAGGGGCACTGGGGTCCTCTAGAAGGGTCTGGGAGATTTTAGAAGGGTCCTGGGGAGCTCTAGAATTGTCTGGGGGCTTTTAGAAGGGTACTGGAAGGCTCTAGAATGGTCTGGGGTCTTTTAGAAGGGTCCTGCGTGTCTCTAGAAGGGTCTGGAGGCTTTTAGAAGGGTCCTTGGGGGCTCTAGAATGGTCTGGGGACCATTAGAGGAGCCCTGGGGGCCTCTAGAAGGGTCTCGGGGAGTTTAGAAGGGTCCTGGGCAGCTCTAGAAGGGTCTAGGGGCTTTTTGAAGGGTCCTGGTAGACTCTAGAAGGGTGTGGTGGCATTTAAAAGGGTCCTGCGGGTCTCTAGAAGGGTCTGGGGGCTTTTAGAAGGGTCCTGGGGGGCCTCTAGAAGGGTCTGGGGTCTTTTAGAAGGGTCCTGGGGTCCTCTAGAAGTGTCTGCGGCCTTTTAGAAGGGTCCTGGGAGGTTCTAGAATGGTCTGGGCTCTTTTAGAAGGATTCGGGGTGGGTCTAGAATGGTCTGGGGGCTGTTAGAAGTGTCCTGGGGGGCTCTAGAAGGGTCTGGGTGCTTTTAGAAGGGTCCTGGGGGGTCTAGAAGTGTCTGGGGACTTTTAGAAGGGTCCTGGGGAGCGCTAGAAGGGTCTGGGGGCTTTTAGAAGGGTCCTGGGTTGCGCTAGAAGTGTCTGGGTGCATTTAGAAGGGTCCTGGGTTGCTCTAGAAGGGTCTGGGCGCTTTCAGAAGGGTCCTGAGGGCCTCTGGAATGGTCTGGGGTCTTTTAGAAGAGTCCTGGGGGGCTCTAGAAGGGTCTGGGGGCATTCAGAAGGGTCCTGGGGGCCTCTAGAAGGGACTGGAGGCTTTTAGAAGAGTCCTGGGGTGCTCTAGATGGGTCTGGGGGCATTTAGAAGCGTCCTGGGGGGCTCTGGAAGGGTCTGGGGGAGTTTAGAATGGTCCTGGGGAGCTCTAGAAAGGTCTGGGTGCTTTTAGAAGGGTCCTGGTAGACTCTAGAAGGGTCTGAGTGCTATTAGAAGGGTCCTGCGGGTCTCTAGAAGGGTCTGGGGGCTTTTAGAAGGTTCCTGGGGGGCTCTAGAAGGGTTGAGGTCTTTTAGAATTGTCCTGGGGGCATCTTGAAGGCTCTGGGGTATTTTAGAAGGGTCCTGGGGGCCTCTAGAAGTGTCTGAGGGATTTTAAAAGGGTCCTGGGAGGCTCTAGAAGGGTCTGGTTGCTTTTAGAAGTGTCCGTGGAGGCTCTAGAAGGGTCTGGGGCCTTTTAGAAGGGTCCTGGGGGGCTCTAGATGGGTCTGGGTGCTATTAGAAGGATCCGGGGAGGGTCTAGAAGGCTCTGGGGCCTTTTAGAAGGGTCCTTGGGGGCTCTAGAAGGGTCTGATGACCATTAGAGGAGCCCTGGCTGCCTCTAGAAGGGTCTGGGGGATTTTAGAAGGGTCCTGGGTAGCTCTAGAAGGGTCTGTAGTCTTTTAGAAGGGTCCTGGGGGAATATAGAAGGGTCTGGGGGCTTTTAGAAGGGTCCTGCGGGTCTCTAGAAGGGTCTGGGTGCTTTTAGAAGGGTCCTGGAGGAATCTAGAAGGGTCTGGGGTCTTTGAGAAGGGTCCTAGGGGGCTCTAGAAGGGTCTGGGTGCTTTTAGAAGTGTCCTGGGTGGCTCTAGAAGGGTCTGGGGGCTTTTAGAAGGGTCCTGGGAGACTCTGGAAAGGTCTGAGGGCTTCTAGAAGGGTCCTGGGGGGTCTATAGAAGGGTATGGGTGCATTTAGAAGGGTCCTGTGGGGCTCTAGAAGGGTCTGGGGGCATTTAGAAAGGTCCTGGGGGGCTCTAGAAGGGTCTGGGTGCTTTTAGAAGGGTCCTGGGAGGATCTAGAAGGGTCTGGTTGCTTTTAGAATGGCCCTGGGAGGCTCTAGAAGGGTCTGGGGGCTTTTTGAAGGGTCCAGGGGGCCTCTAGAAAGGTCTTGGTGCTTTTAGAAGGGTCCTGCGTGGCTCTAGAAGGGTCTGGGGTCTATTAGAAGGATCCGGGGAGGGTCTAGAAGGCTCTGGGACCTTTTAGAAGGGTCCTTGGGGGCTCTTGAAGGGTCTCTGGACCATTAGAGAAGCCCTGGTGGCCTCTAGAAGGGTCTGGGGGATTTTAGAAGGGTCCTGGGGATCTCTAGAAGTGTCTGGGGGCTTTTAGAAGGGTCCTGGGAGAATCTAGACGGGTCTGGGGGCTTTTAGAAGGGTCCGTGGAGGCTCTAGAAGGGTCTGGGGGCTTTTAGAAGGGTCCTGGGGGGCTCTAGAAGGGTCTGGGTGCTATTAGAAGGATCCTGGGAGGGCCTAGAAGGGTCTGGGAGCTTTTAGAAGGGTCCTTGGGGGCTATAGAAGGGTCTGGGGACCATTAGAGGGGCACTGGGGTCCTCTAGAAGGGTCTGGGAGATTTTAGAAGGGTCCTGGGGAGCTCTAGAATTGTCTGGGGGCTTTTAGAAGGGTACTGGAAGGCTCTAGAATGGTCTGGGGTCTTTTAGAAGGGTCCTGCGTGTCTCTAGAAGGGTCTGGAGGCTTTTAGAAGGGTCCTTGGGGGCTCTAGAATGGTCTGGGGACCATTAGAGGAGCCCTGGGGGCCTCTAGAAGGGTCTCGGGGAGTTTAGAAGGGTCCTGGGCAGCTCTAGAAGGGTCTAGGGGCTTTTTGAAGGGTCCTGGTAGACTCTAGAAGGGTGTGGTGGCATTTAAAAGGGTCCTGCGGGTCTCTAGAAGGGTCTGGGGGCTTTTAGAAGGGTCCTGGGGGGCCTCTAGAAGGGTCTGGGGTCTTTTAGAAGGGTCCTGGGGTCCTCTAGAAGTGTCTGCGGCCTTTTAGAAGGGTCCTGGGAGGTTCTAGAATGGTCTGGGCTCTTTTAGAAGGATTCGGGGTGGGTCTAGAATGGTCTGGGGGCTGTTAGAAGTGTCCTGGGGGGCTCTAGAAGGGTCTGGGTGCTTTTAGAAGGGTCCTGGGGGGTCTAGAAGTGTCTGGGGACTTTTAGAAGGGTCCTGGGGAGCGCTAGAAGGGTCTGGGGGCTTTTAGAAGGGTCCTGGGTTGCGCTAGAAGTGTCTGGGTGCATTTAGAAGGGTCCTGGGTTGCTCTAGAAGGGTCTGGGCGCTTTCAGAAGGGTCCTGAGGGCCTCTGGAATGGTCTGGGGTCTTTTAGAAGAGTCCTGGGGGGCTCTAGAAGGGTCTGGGGGCATTCAGAAGGGTCCTGGGGGCCTCTAGAAGGGACTGGAGGCTTTTAGAAGAGTCCTGGGGTGCTCTAGATGGGTCTGGGGGCATTTAGAAGCGTCCTGGGGGGCTCTGGAAGGGTCTGGGGGAGTTTAGAATGGTCCTGGGGAGCTCTAGAAAGGTCTGGGTGCTTTTAGAAGGGTCCTGGTAGACTCTAGAAGGGTCTGAGTGCTATTAGAAGGGTCCTGCGGGTCTCTAGAAGGGTCTGGGGGCTTTTAGAAGGTTCCTGGGGGGCTCTAGAAGGGTTGAGGTCTTTTAGAATTGTCCTGGGGGCATCTTGAAGGCTCTGGGGTATTTTAGAAGGGTCCTGGGGGCCTCTAGAAGTGTCTGAGGGATTTTAAAAGGGTCCTGGGAGGCTCTAGAAGGGTCTGGTTGCTTTTAGAAGTGTCCGTGGAGGCTCTAGAAGGGTCTGGGGCCTTTTAGAAGGGTCCTGGGGGGCTCTAGATGGGTCTGGGTGCTATTAGAAGGATCCGGGGAGGGTCTAGAAGGCTCTGGGGCCTTTTAGAAGGGTCCTTGGGGGCTCTAGAAGGGTCTGATGACCATTAGAGGAGCCCTGGCTGCCTCTAGAAGGGTCTGGGGGATTTTAGAAGGGTCCTGGGTAGCTCTAGAAGGGTCTGTAGTCTTTTAGAAGGGTCCTGGGGGAATATAGAAGGGTCTGGGGGCTTTTAGAAGGGTCCTGCGGGTCTCTAGAAGGGTCTGGGTGCTTTTAGAAGGGTCCTGGAGGAATCTAGAAGGGTCTGGGGTCTTTGAGAAGGGTCCTAGGGGGCTCTAGAAGGGTCTGGGTGCTTTTAGAAGTGTCCTGGGTGGCTCTAGAAGGGTCTGGGGGCTTTTAGAAGGGTCCTGGGAGACTCTGGAAAGGTCTGAGGGCTTCTAGAAGGGTCCTGGGGGGTCTATAGAAGGGTATGGGTGCATTTAGAAGGGTCCTGTGGGGCTCTAGAAGGGTCTGGGGGCATTTAGAAAGGTCCTGGGGGGCTCTAGAAGGGTCTGGGTGCTTTTAGAAGGGTCCTGGGAGGATCTAGAAGGGTCTGGTTGCTTTTAGAATGGCCCTGGGAGGCTCTAGAAGGGTCTGGGGGCTTTTTGAAGGGTCCAGGGGGCCTCTAGAAAGGTCTTGGTGCTTTTAGAAGGGTCCTGCGTGGCTCTAGAAGGGTCTGGGGTCTATTAGAAGGATCCGGGGAGGGTCTAGAAGGCTCTGGGACCTTTTAGAAGGGTCCTTGGGGGCTCTTGAAGGGTCTCTGGACCATTAGAGAAGCCCTGGTGGCCTCTAGAAGGGTCTGGGGGATTTTAGAAGGGTCCTGGGGATCTCTAGAAGTGTCTGGGGGCTTTTAGAAGGGTCCTGGGAGAATCTAGACGGGTCTGGGGGCTTTTAGAAGGGTCCTGCGGGTCTCTAGAAGGGTCTGGGGGCTTTTAGAAGGGTCCTGGGGGGATCTAGAATGGTCTGGGTGCTCTTAGAAGGGTCCTGGGGGCCTCTAGAAATGTCTGCGGGATATTAGAAGGGTCCTGGGAGGCTCTAGAAGGGTCTGGGTGTTTTAGAAGGATTCGGGGAGGGTCTAGAAGGGTCTGGGGGCTTTTAGAAGGGTCCTGTGGTGATCTAGAAGCGTCTGGGTTCTTTTAGAAGGGTCCTGGGGGGCTCTAGAATGGTCTGGGTGCTTTTAGAAGGGTCCTGGGGGTCTTTAGAAGGGTCTGGGGGCTTTTAGAATGGTCCTGCGGGGCTCTAGAATGCTATGGGGGCTTTTAGAAGAGTCCTGGGTGGCTTTAGAAGAGTGTGAGTGCTTTTAGAAGGGTCCTGGGGGCATCTAGATGGCTCTGGGGACTTTTAGAAGGGTCCTGGGAGGCTCTAGAAGTGTCTGGGTGATTTTAGAAGGGCCCTGGGTGGCTCTAGAATGGTCTGGTTGCTTTTAGAAGGGTCCTGGTGGGCGCTAGAAGGGTCTGGGTGCTTTTAGAAATGTCCTGGGTGGCTCTAGAATGGTCTGGGGGCATTTAGAAGGGTCCCGGGGGGCTCTAGAAGGGTCTGGGGGCTTTTATAAGGATCTTGGGGGCCTCTAGAAGGGTCTGGGAGCTTTTAGAAGGGTTCTGGGTGGCTCTAGAATGGTCTGGGGGCTTTTAGAAGCGTCCTGGGGGGCTCTAGAAGGGTGTGGTTGCTTTTAGAAGGGTCCTGGGGGCATCTACAAGGCTCTGGGGGCTTTCAGAAGGGTCCTGGGGGCTTCTAGAAGGGTCTGAAGGATTTTAGAAGGGTCCTGGGAGGCTGTAGAAGGGTCTGGGTGCTTTTTGAATGATCCGGGGAGTGTGTAGAAGGGTCTGGGTTCTTTTAGAAGGGTCCTGGGGGGCTCTAGAAGGGTCTGGGTGCTTTCAGAAGGGTCCTGTGTGGCTGTAGAAGGGTCTGGGGGCTTTTAGATGGGTCCTGGGGGGCTCTAGAATGGTCCGGGGGCTTTTAGAAGGGTCCGTAGAGGCTCTAGAATGGTTCGGAGGTCTTGTAGAAGGGTCCTGGGGGGCTCTAGAAGGGTCTGGGTGCTATTAGAAGGATCCAGGGAGGGTCTAGAAGGCTCTGAGGGCTTTTAGAAGGGTCCTTGGGGGCTCTAGATGGGTCTGGGGAACATTAGAGGGGCACTGGGGTCCTCTAGAAGGGTCTGGGGGATTTTAGAAGGGTCCTGGGGAGCTCTAGAATTGTCTGGGGGCTTTTAGAATGGTCCTGGGAGGCTCTAGAAGGGTCTGGGAGCTTTTAGAAGGGTCCTGCGTGTCTCTAGAAGGGTCTGAGTGCTTTTAGAATGATTCGGGGAGGGTCTAGAAGGGTCTGGTGGCTTTTAGAAGGGTCCTGTGGGGCTCTCGAAGGGTCTGGGTGCTTTTAGAAGGGTCCTGGGGGGCTCTAGAATGGTCTGGGGGCTTTTAGAAGGGTCCTGGGGAGCTCTAGATGGGTCTGGGGGCTTTTAGAAGGGTCCTGGGGGGCGCTAGAAATGTCTGGGTGCATTTAGTAGGGTCCTGGGGAGCTCTAGAAGGGTCTGGAGGCTTTTAGAAGGGTCCTGGGGGGTCTAGAAGGGTCTGGGGGCATTCAGAAGGGTCCTGGGGGCCACTAGAAGGGTCTGGAGGGTTTTAGAAGAGTCCTGGTGGGCTCTAGATGGGTCTGGGTGCTTTTAGAATGATCCGGGGATGGTCTAGAAGGGTCTGGGTGCTTTCAGAAGGGTCCTGGGTGCATCTAGAAGGGTCTGGGTGCTTTTAGAAGGGACCTGGGTGGCTCTAGAAGGGTCTGGGGGCTTTTAGGAGGGTTCTGTGGGGATGTAGAAGGGTCTGGGTGCTTTTAGATGGGTCCTGGGGGGCTCTAGAAGGGTCTGGGGACCATTAGAGGGGCCCTGGGGGCCTCTAGAAGGGTCTGGGGGATTTTAGAAGGGTCCTGGGGAGCTCTAGAAGTGTCTGGAGGCTTTTAGAAGGGTCCTGGGGGGCTCTAGAAGGGTGTTAGGGCTTTTAGAAGCGTCCTGGGGGCATCTAGAAGGCTCTGGGGGCTATTAGAAGGGTCCTGGGGGGCTCTAGAAGGGTCTGGGGGCTTTTAGAATGGTCTTGGGGGGCTCTAGAGGGGTCTGGGTCTTTTAGAAGGGTACTGGTGGGCTCTAGAAGGATCTGGGGACAGTTAGGAGGGTCCTGAGGGGATGTTGAATGGTCTGAGTGCTTTTAGATGGGTCCTGTAGGGCTAAAAAAGGTTCCTAACCCTATCCCTAACCCTAACTCTTACTCTAACCCTAACACTAACACAAACCCAAACCCTAACCCTAACCCTAACCCTAACCCTAACCCTAACCCTAACCCTAACTCTAACCCTAACTCTAACCCTAACCCTAAACCTAATCCTAACTCTAACCCTAACTCTAACCCTAACCCTAACCCTAAACCTAACCCTAACCCTAACCCTAACCACAACCCTAACTCTAACCCTAACCCTAACCCTAACCCTTACCCTAACCCTAACCCTAACCCTAACCCTAACCCTAACCCTAACCCTAACTCTAACCCTAACCCTAACCCTAATCCTAACTCTAACCCTAACCCTAACCCTAACTCTAACTATAACCCTAACCCTAACCCTAACCCTAACCCTAACCCTAACCCTAACTCTAACCCTAACCCTAACCCTAACCCTAACCCTAACCCTAACCCTAACCCTAACTCTAACCCTAACCCTAACCCTAACCCTAACCCTAACCCTAACCCTAACCCTAACCCTAACCCTAACCCTGCCTCTAACCCCTAGAAGTATCTGGGGGCTTTTAGAAGAGTCCTTGAAGGATCTAGGAGGGTCTAGGGTCTCTAAAAAGGTTCCTAAGGGGCTCCGGAAGGGTTTGGGGTCTTTTAGAAGGGTCCTCGGTGGCTCTAGAAGGGTCTAGGGTATTGTAGAAGGGTCCTAAGGGGGTTTAGTAGGGCCTGGGGGGCTTTATAAGATTTTGGGGGCCTTTATAAGGTTTTGGGGGGCTCTAGAAAGTCCGGGGGCTTTGAGAAGCACACTGGGGGCTCTAAAAGTGTCTGGGTGCTTTTAGAAGGTTCCTGGGGGGCTCTAGAAGGGTCTGGGTGCTTCTAGAGCAAAAATTTTAATTTTGCACATTTGGGGAATTCGCAGGGCTCAGCACACCCGGAGTGCAAAGGATGAGCCTGGCCTGGGAAAAGCACCTGCTTGATCAGGGTGTCTCCCCTGCCAGCTAAGTACAAAGGACCCAGACCATTCTAGAGCCCCCAAGGACCCTTCCAAAAGCCCCCAGACCCTTCTGGAGACGTTCAGGTTCCTTTGAAAAGGCCCCAGACCCTTCTAGAGCCTCCCAAGACCCTTCTAAAAGCCCCCAGACCCTTCTAGACCCTCCCCGGATCCTTCTAAAAGCCCCGAGACCCTTCTAGAGGATCCCAGGACCCTTCTAAAAGCCCCCAGACCCTTCTAGAGCCCCCCAGGACCCTTCTAAAAGCCCCCAGACCCTTCTAGAGGACCCAGGGCCCTTCTTAAGCCAATCCCGTCCCTTCTAGAGCCCCCCAGGACCCTTCTAAAAGACCCCAGACCATTCTAGAGCAACCCAGGACACTTCTAAAAGCCCCCAGACCCTTCTAGAGCCCCCCAGGACCCTTCTCAAAACTTCCAGACCCTTCTAGAGCCCCCCAGGACCCTTCTAAAAGCCCCCAGACCCTTCTAGAGGCCCCAGGGCCCCTCTTAAGCAGCCCCGTCCCTTCTAGAGCATCCCAGGACCCTTCTAAAAGCCCCCAGACCCTTCTAGAGCACCCCAGGACCCTTCTAAAAGCCCCCAGACCCTTCTAGAGCCCCCCCGGACCCTTCTAAAAGCCCCTAGACCCTTCTAGAGGCCCCCAGGACCCTTCTGAAAGCCCCCAGAACCTTCTAGAGCCCCACAGGACCCTTCTAAAAGCACCCAGACCATTCTTGAGCCCCCCAGGACCGTTCTAAAAGCACCCAGACCCTTCTAGAGACCCCCAGGACCATTCTGAAAGCCCCCAGAACCTCCTAGAGCCACCCAGGACCCTTCTAAAAGACCCCAGACTATTCTAGCCCCCCCCAGGACCCTTCTACAAGCCCCCAGGACCCTTCTAATAGCCCCCAGACTTGTCTAGAGGCCACCAGGACCCTTCTAAAAGTCCCCAGACCCTTCTAGAGGCCCCCCCGGACCCTTGTAAAAGCCCCCAGACACTTCTAGAGGCCCCCAGGACCCTTATAAAAGCACCCAGACCCTTCCAGAGCCTCCCAGGACCCTTCTGAACGCCCCCAGACTCTTCTAGAGGCACCCAGGACCCTTCTAAAAGCCTCTAGACCCTTCTAGAGCCCCCCAGGACCCTTTTAAAAGCACCCAGACCCTTCTAGAGCCTCCCAGGACCATTCTAAATGCCCCCAGACCCTTCAAAACCCCCCAGGATACTTCTAAAAGACCCCAGACCATTCTAGAGCACCCTAGGATCCTTCAAAAAGCATAAAGACCCTTCTAGACCGTCCCCGGATCATTCTAAAAGCCCCCAGACCCTTCTAGAGCCCCCCAGGATCATTCTAAAAGCCCGCAGACCCTTCTAGAGCCCCCTAGGACTCATCTAAAAGCCCCCAGACCATTCTAGAGCCCCCCAGGACACATCTAAAAGCCCCCAGACCGTTCTAGAGCCCCCCAGGACCATTCTAAAAGCCCCCAGACCCTTCTAGACCCTCCCCGGATACTTCTAAAAGCCCCCATACCCTTCTAGATCCTCCCAGGTCCCTTCTAAAAGCCCCCAGACCCTTCTAGAGCCCCCCAGGACCCTTCTAAAAGCCCCCACACCCTTCTAGAGCCCCCCAGGACCCTTCTAAAAGCCCCCAGACCCTTCTAGATGTACCCAGGGCCCAATTTAAGGCCCCCAGACCATTTTAAAGCACGCCAAGACCCTTCTAAAAGCCCCCAGACCCTTCTAGAGCCCCCCAGGACCCTTCTAAAAGGCCGCAGAAACTTCTAGACCCTCTCCGGATAATTCTAAAAGCCCCCAGACACTTCTAGAGATCCCCAGGACCATTCTAAAAGGCCCCAGACCCTTCTATAGCACCCCAGGACCCTTCTAAAAGACCCCAGACCATTCTAGAGCCCCCCCGGACCCTTCTAAAAGCCCCTAGACCCTTCTAGAGGCCCCCAGGACCCTTCTGAAAGCCCCCAGAACCTTCTAGAGCCCAACAGGACCCTTCTAAAAGGACCCAGACACTTCTACAGACCCCGAGGACCCTATAAAAGCCTACAGACCCTTCTAGAACCCCACAGGACCCTTCTAAAAGCACCCAGACCCTTCTAGAGCCCCACAGGACCCTTCTAAAAGCACCCAGACCATTCTAGACCCTCCCCGGATCCTTCTAAAAGCCCCCAGACCCTTCTAGAGCACCCCAGGACCTTTCTAAAAGAACCCAGACCCTTCTAGAGCACCCAAGGACCCTTCTAAAAGCCCCCAGACTAATCTAGACCCTCCCCGGATTCTTCTAAAAGCCCCCAGACCCTTCTAGAGCATCCCAGGACCCTTCTAAAAGCCCCCAGACCCTTCTAGAGGCCCCCAGGACCATTCTAAAAGCACCCAGACCCTTTTAGAGCACCCCGGTACCCTTCTAAAAGCACCCAGACCCTTCTAGAGTCCCCCAGGACCCTTCTGAAAGCCCCCAGACCCTTCTACAGACCCCCAGGACCCTATAAAAGCCCCCAGACTCTTCTAGAGCACCCCAGGACCCTTCTAAAAGCACCCAGACCCTTCTAGAGCCCCCCCGGACCCATTTAAAATCCTCCAGACCCTTATACAGCCCCCCAGGACCCTTCTAAAAAACACCAGACACTTTTAGAGGCCCCAGGGCCCCTCTTAAGCCCCCCCGTACATTCTAGAGCACACTAGGACCCTTCTAAAAGCCCCCAGACCCTTCTAGAGCACCCCAGGACCCTTCTAAAAGCCCCCAGACCCTTCTAGAGCTCCCCCGGACCCTTCTAAAAGCCCCTAGACCCTTCTAGAGGCCCCCACGACCCTTCTGAAAGCCCCCAGATCCTTCTAGAGCCCCACAGGACCCTTCTAAAAGCACCCAGACCCTTCTACAGACCCCCAGGACAGTATAAAAGACCCCAGACCCTTCTAGAGCCCCCCAGGACCCTTCTAAAAGCCCCCAGACCCTTCTAGAGCCCCCAGGACGCTTCTAAAAACTTCCAAACCCTTCTAGAGCCCCCCAGGACCCTTCTAAAAGCCCCCAGACCCTTCTAGAGGCCCCAGGGCCCTTCTTAAGCCCCCCCGTCCCTTCTAGAGCATACCAGGACCCGTCTAAAAGCCTCTAGACCCTTCTAGAGCACTCCAGGACCTTTCCAAAAGCACCCAGACCCTTCTAGAGGCTACCCGGACCCTTATAAAAGCACCCCGACCCTTCCAGAGCCTCCCAGGACCCTTCTAAAAGCCACCAGACCCTTCTAGAGACCCCCAGGACCCTTCTAAAAGCACCCAGACCCTTCTAGACCCTCCCCGGATCATTCTAAAAGACCCCAGACCCTTCTAGAGCCCCCTAGGATCCTTCAAAAAGCACCCAGACCCTTCTAGACCGTCCCTGGATCATTCTAAAAGCCCCCAGACCCTTCTAGAGCCCCCCAGGACCCTTCTAAAAGCCCCCTGACCCTTCTAGAGCCCCCTAGGACCCATCTAAAAGCACCCAGACCCTTCTAGAGACCCCCAGGACCCTTCTAAAAGCCCCCAGACCGTTCTAGACCCCCCCAGGACCCTTCTACAAGCACCCAGACCCTTCTAGAGGCCCCCAGGACCCTTCTAAAAGCCTCTAGACCTTTCTAGAGCCCCTCAGAACCCTTCTAAAAGCCCCCAGACCCTTCTAGAGCCTCCCAGGACCATTCTAAAAGCCCCCAGACCCTTATAGAGCCCCGCAGGACCCTTCTAAAAGACCCCAGACCCTTCTAGAGCCGCCTAGGATCCTTCAAAAAGCATAAAGACCCTTCTAGACCGTCCCCGGATCATTCTAAAAGGCCCCAGACCCTTCTAGAGCCCCTCAGGACCCTTCTAAATGCCCCCAGACCCTTCTAGAGCGTCCCAGGACCCATCTAAAAGCCCCCAGATCCTTCTAGAGCACCCCAGGACCCTTCTAAAAGCACCCAGACACTTCTAGAGCCCCCCAGGACCATTCTAAAAGCTTCCAGACCCTTCTAGAGGCCCCCAGGACCCTTCTAAAAGCCCCCAGACCCTTCTAGAGCCCCCCAGGACCCTTCTACAAGCCCCCAGACCCTTCTAGAGCCACCCAGGACCCTTCTACAAGCCCCCAGACCCTTCTAGAGCCACCCAGACCCTTCTAAAAGCACCCAGACCCTTCTAGAGGCCCCCAGGACCCGTCTAAAAGCCTCTAGACCCTTCTAGAGCCCCCCAGGACCTTTCTAAAATCACCCAGACCCTTCTAGAGGCTCCCCGGACCCTTATAAAAGCACCCCGACCCTTCTAGAGCCTCCCAGTACCCTTCTAAAAGCAACCAGACCCTTCTAGAGAACCCCAGGACCCTTCTAAAAGCCCCCAGACCAATCTAGACCGTCCCCGGATCCTTCTAAAAGCCCCCAGACCCTTCTAGAGCCCCCTAGGATCCTTCAAAAAGCACCCAGACCTTTCTAGACCGTCCCCGGATCATTCTAAAAGCCCCCAGACCCTTCTAGAGCCCCCCAGGATCATTCTAAAAGCCCCCAGACCCTTCTAGAGCCCCCTAGGACCCATCTAAAAGCCCCCAGACCCTTCTAGAGGCCCCTAGGACCCTTCTAAAAGCCCCCAGACCCTTCTAGACCCTCCCCGGATCCTTCGAAAAGCCCCCAGACCCTTCTAGAGCCCCCCAGGATCATTCTAAAAGCCCCCAGACCCTTCTAGAGCCCCCCAGTACCCTTCTAAAAGTCCCTAGACCCTTCTAGAATCCCCCAGGACCCTTCTAAATGCCCCCAGACCATTCAAGAGACACCAAGGGCCCCTCTTAAGGAACCCAGTCCCTTCTAGAGCACCCCAGAACCCTTCTAAAAGTCCCCAGACCCTTCTAGAGCCCCCCCGGACCCTTCTAAAAGACCCCAGACCCTTCTAGATGACCCCAGGACCCATCTGAAAGCTAGCAGAACATTCTAGAGTCACCCAGGACCCTTCTAAAGGCACCCAGACCCTTCTAGAGACCCCCAGGACCCTTCTGAAAGCCCCCAGAACCTTCTAGACCCCTCCAGGACCCTTCTAAAAGAACCCAGACCCTTCTAGAGCATCCGAGGACCCTTCTAAAATTCCCCAGACCCTTCTAGAGCACCCCAGGACACTTCTAAAAGCACCCAGACCCTTCTAGAGCCCCCCCGAACCCTTCTAAAAGCACCCAGACCCTTCTAGAGCCACCCAGGACCCTTCTAAAAGCACCCAGAACCTTCTAGAGCCCCCCAAGACCCTTCTACAAGCCCCAAGACCCTTCTAGAGCATCCCAGGATCCTTCTAAAAGCACCCAGACCCATCTAGAGCCTCCCAGGACCCTTCTATAAGCCCCCAGACCCTTCTAGAGACTCCCAGGACAGTTCTAAAAGCCCCCAGACCCTTCTAGAGCCACCCAGGACCGTTCTAAAAGCCCCCAGACCCTTCTAGAGCCTCCCAGGACCTTTCTAAAAGCCCCCAGACCATTCTAGAGCACCCCAGGACCTTCTAAAAGCCCCCAGACCCTTCTAGAGCCACCCAGGACCCTTCTAAAAGCCCCCAGACCCTTCTAGAGGACCCCAGGACCCTTCTGAAAGCCAGCAGAACATTCTAGAGTCACCCAGGACCCTTCTAAAGGCACCCAGACCCTTCTAGAGCCCCCCAGGACCCTTCTAAAAGGCCCCAGACCCTTCTAGAGACCCCCAGGACCCTTTTGAAAGCACCCAGAACCTTCTAGAGCCCTCCAGGACCCTTCTAAAAGCCCCCAGACCCCTCTAGAGAATCCGAGGACCCTTCTAAAATTCCCCAGACCCTTCTAGAGCACCCCAGGACACTTCTAAAAGCACCCAGACCCTTCTAGAGCCCCCCCGAACCCTTCTAAAAGCACCCAGACCCTTCTAGAGCCACCCAGGACCCTTCTAAAAGCACCCAGAACCTTCTAGAGCCCCCCAAGACCCTTCTACAAGCCCCAAGACCCTTCTAGAGCATCCCAGGACCCTTCTAAAAGCACCCAGACCCATCTAGAGCCTCCCAGGACCCTTCTATAAGCCCCCAGACCCTTCTAGAGACTCCCAGGACCCTTCGAAAAGCCCCCAGACCCTTCTAGAGCCACCCAGGACCTTTCTAAAAGCCCCCAGACCCTTCTAGAGCCTCCCAGGACCCTTCTAAAAGCCCCCAGACCATTCTAGAGCACCCCAGGACCTTCTAAAAGCCCCCAGACCCTTCTAGAGCCACCCAGGACCCTTCTAAAAGCACCCAGACCCTTCTAGAGGACCCCAGGACCCTTCTGAAAGCCAGCAGAACATTCTAGAGTCACCCAGGACCCTTCTAAAGGCACCCAGACCCTTCTAGAGCCCCCCAGGACCCTTCTAAAAGGCCCCAGACCCTTCTAGAGACCCCCAGGACCCTTCTGAAAGCACCCAGAACCTTCTAGAGCCCTCCAGGACCCTTCTAAAAGCCCCCAGACCCTTCTAGAGAATCCGAGGACCCTTCTAAAATTCCCCAGACCCTTCTAGAGCCCCCCCGGACCCTTCTAAAAGCCCCCAGACCCTTCTAGAGGCACCCAGGACCTTTCTAAAATCACCCAGACCCTTCTAGAGGCTCCCCGGACCCTTATAAAAGCATCCCGACCCTTCTAGAGCCTCCCAGTACCCTTCTAAAAGCAACCAGACCCTTCTAGAGAACCCCAGGACCCTTCTAAAAGCCCCCAGACCCTTCTAGACCCTCCCCGGATCCTTCTAAAAGCCGCCAGACCCTTCTAGAGCCCCCTAGGATCCTTCAAAAAGCACCCAGACCTTTCTAGACCGTCCCCGGATAATTCTAAAAGCCTCCAGACCCTTCTAGAGCCCCCTAGGACCCATCTAAAAGCCCCCAGACCCTTCTAGAGGCCCCTAGGACCACTCTAAAAGCCCCCAGACCCTTCTAGAGCATCCCAGGACCCTTCTAAAAGACCCCAGACCCTTCTAGAGCCTCCCAGGACCCTTCTAAAAGCCCCCAGACCCTTCTAGAGCCCCCCAGGACCCTTCTAAAAGCCCCCAGACCCTTCTAGATGTACCCAGGGCCCATCTTAAGGCCCCCAGACCATTTTAGAGCACGCCAAGACCCTTCTAAAAGCCCCCAGACCCTTCTAGAGCCCCCCAGGACCCTTCTAAAAGGCCGCAGAAACTTCTAGACCCTCTCCGGATAATTCTAAAAGCCCCCAGACACTTCTAGAGATCCCCAGGACCATTCTAAAAGGCCCCAGACCCTTCTATAGCACCCCAGGACCCTTCTAAAAGACCCCAGACCATTCTAGAGCCCCCCAGGGCCCCTCTTAAGGCACCCCGTCCCTTCTAGAGCAGCCCAGGACTCTTCTAAAAGTCCCCAGACCCTTCCAGATCAACCCAGGACCCTTCTAAAAGCCCCCAGACCCTTCTAGAGCCCCCCCGGACCCTTCTAAAAGCCCCTAGACCCTTCTAGAGGCCCCCAGGACCCTTCTGAAAGCCCCCAGAACCTTCTAGAGCCCCACAGGACGCTTCTAAAAGGACCCAGACACTTCTACAGACCCCGAGGACCCTATAAAAGCCTACAGACCCTTCTAGAGCCCCACAGGACCCTTCTAAAAGCACCCAGACCCTTCTAGAGCCCCCCAGGACCATTCTAAAAGCCCCCAGACCATTCTAGACCCTCCCCGGATCCTTCTAAAAGCCCCCAGACCCTTCTAGAGCACCCCAGGACCTTTCTAAAAGAACCCAGACCCTTCTAGAGCACCCAAGGACCCTTCTAAAAGCCCCCAGACTAATCTAGACCCTCCCCGGATTCTTCTAAAAGCCCCCAGACCCTTCTAGAGCATCCCAGGACCCTTCTAAAAGCCCCCAGACCCTTCTAGAGGCCCCCAGGACCATTCTAAAAGCACCCAGACCCTTTTAGAGCCCCCCGGTACCCTTCTAAAAGCACCCAGACGCTTCTAGAGTCCCCCAGGACCCTTCTGAAAGCCCCCAGACCCTTCTACAGACCCCCAGGACCCTATAAAAGCCCCCAGACTCTTCTAGAGCACCCCAGGACCCTTCTAAAAGCACCCAGACCCTTCTAGAGCCCCTCCGGACCCATTTAAAATTCTCCAGACCCTTATACAGCCCCCCAGGACCCTTCTAAAAGACACCAGACACTTTTAGAGGCCCCAGGGCCCCTCTTAAGCCCCCCCGTACCTTCTAGAGCACCCCAGGACCCTTCTAAAAGCCCCCAGACCCTTCTAGAGCTCCCCCGGACCCTTCTAAAAGCCCCTAGACCCTTCTAGAGGCCCCCACGACCCTTCTGAAAGCCCCCAGATCCTTCTAGAGCCCCACAGGACCCTTCTAAAAGCACCCAGACCCTTCTACAGACCCCCAGGACAGTATAAAAGACCCCAGACCCTTCTAGAGACCCCCAGGACCCTTCTAAAAGCCCCCAGACCCTTCTAGAGCCCCCAGGACGCTTCTAAAAACTTCCAAACCCTTCTAGAGACCCCCAGGACCCTTCTAAAAGGCCCCAGACCCTTCTAGAGGCCCCAGGGCCCTTCTTAAGCCTCCCCGTCCCTTCTAGAGCACACCAGGACCCGTCTAAAAGCCTCTAGACCCTTCTAGAGCAATCCAGGACCTTTCCAAAAGCACCCAGACCCTTCTAGAGGCTCCCCGGACCCTTATAAAAGCACCCAGACCCTTCCAGAGCCTCCCAGGACCCTTCTAAAAGCCACCAGACCCTTCTAGAGACCCCCAGGACCCTTCTAAAAGCACCCAGACCCTTCTAGACCCTCCCCGGATCATTCTAAAAGACCCCAGACCCTTCTAGAGCCCCCTAGGATCCTTCAAAAAGCACCCAGACCCTTCTAGACCGTCCCTGGATCATTCTAAAAGCCCCCAGACCCTTCTAGAGCCCCCCAGGATCATTCTAAAAGCCCCCTGACCCTTCTAGAGCCCCCTAGGACCCATCTAAAAGCACCCAGACCCTTCTAGAGACCCCCAGGACCCTTCTAAAAGCCCCCAGACCGTTCTAGACCCCCCCAGGACCCTTCTACAAGCACCCAGACCCTTCTAGAGCCCCCCAGGACCCTTCTAATAGCCCCCAGACCCGTCTAGGGGCCACCAGGACCCTTCTAAAAGTCCCCAGACCCTTCTAGAGCCCCCCCGGACCCTTGTAAAAGCAGCCAGACCCTTCTAGAGGCCCCCAGGACCCTTATAAAAGCACCCAGACCCTTTCAGAGCCTCACATTTCCCTTCTAAACGCCCCCAGACCCTTCTAGAGGACCCCAGGACCCTTCTAAAAGCCTCTAGACCTTTCTAGAGCCCCTCAGAACCCTTCTAAAAGCCCCCAGACCCTTCTAGAGCGTCCCAGGACCATTCTAAAAGCCCCCAGACCCTTCTAGAGCCCCCCAGGACCCTTCTAAAAGACCCCAGACCCTTCTAGAGCCGCCTAGGATCCTTCAAAAAGCATAAAGACCCTTCTAGACCGTCCCCGGATCATTCTAAAAGGCCCCAGACCCTTCTAGAGCCCCTCAGGACCCTTCTAAATGCCCCAAGACCCTTCTAGAGCACCCCAGGACCCATCTAAAAGCCCCCAGATCCTTCTAGAGCACCCCAGGACCCTTCTAAAAGCCCTCAGACACTTCTAGAGCCCCCCAGGACCCTTCTAAAAGCCCCCAGACCCTTCTAGAGCCCCCCAGGACCCTTCTACAAAGCCCCAGACCCTTCTAGAGCCACCCAGACCCTTCTAAAAGCACCCAGACCCTTCTAGAGGCCCCCAGGACCCGTCTAAAAGCCTCTAGACCCTTCTAGAGCCCCCCAGGACCTTTCTAAAATCACCCAGACCCTACTAGAGGCTCCCCGGACCCTTATAAAAGCACCCCGACCCTTCTAGAGCCTCCCAGTACCCTTCTAAAAGCAACCAGACCCTTCTAGAGAACCCCAGGACCCTTCTAAAAGCCCCCAGACCAATCTAGACCGTCCCCGGATCCTTCTAAAAGCCCCCAGACCCTTCTAGAGCCCCCTAGGATCCTTCAAAAAGCACCCAGACCTTTCTAGACCGTCCCCGGATCATTCTAAAAGCCCCCAGACCCTTCTAGAGCCCCCCAGGATCATTCTAAAAGCCCCCAGACCCTTCTAGAGCCCCCTAGGACCCATCTAAAAGCCCCCAGACCCTTCTAGAGGCCCCTAGGACCCTTCTAAAAGCCCCCAGACCCTTCTAGACCCTCCCCGGATCCTTCGAAAAGCCCCCAGACCCTTCTAGAGCCCCCCAGGATCATTCTAAAAGCCCCCAGACCCTTCTAGAGCCCCCCAGTACCCTTCTAAAAGTCCCTAGACCCTTCTAGAGTCCCCCAGTACCCTTCTAAATGCCCCCAGACCATTCAAGAGGCACCAAGGGCCCCTCTTAAGGAACCCAGTAACTTCTAGAGCACCCCAGAACCCTTCTAAAAGTCCCCAGACCCTTCTAGAGCCCCACCGGACCCTTCTAAAAGAACCCAGACCCTTCTAGATGACCCCAGGACCCATCTGAAAGCTAGCAGAACATTCTAGAGTCACCCAGGACCTTTCTAAAGGCACCCAGACCCTTCTAGAGCCCCCCAGGACCCTTCTAAAAGCGCCCAGACCCTTCTAGAGACCCCCAGGACCCTTCTGAAAGCCCCCAGAACCTTCTAGACCCCTCCAGGACCCTTCTAAAAGAACCCAGACCCTTCTAGAGCATCCGAGGACCCTTCTAAAATTCCCCAGACCCTTCTAGAGCACCCCAGGACACTTCTAAAAGCACCCAGACCCTTCTAGAGCCCCCCCGAACCCTTCTAAAAGCACCCAGACCCTTCTAGAGCCACCCAGGACCCTTCTAAAAGCACCCAGAACCTTCTAGAGCCCCCCAAGACCCTTCTACAAGCCCCAAGACCCTTCTAGAGCATCCCAGGACCCTTCTAAAAGCACCCAGACCCATCTAGAGCCTCCCAGGACCCTTCTATAAGCCCCCAGACCCTTCTAGAGACTCCCAGGACCCTTCGAAAAGCCCCCAGACCCTTCTAGAGCCACCCAGGACCTTTCTAAAAGCCCCCAGACCCTTCTAGAGCCTCCCAGGACCTTTCTAAAAGCCCCCAGACCATTCTAGAGCACCCCAGGACCTTCTAAAAGCCCCCAGACCCTTCTAGAGCCACCCAGGACCCTTCTAAAAGCCCCCAGACCCTTCTAGAGGACCCCAGGACCCTTCTGAAAGCCAGCAGAACATTCTAGAGTCACCCAGGACCCTTCTAAAGGCACCCAGACCCTTCTAGAGCACCCCAGGACCCTTCTAAAAGGCCCCAGACCCTTCTAGAGACCCCCAGGACCCTTCTGAAAGCACCCAGAACCTTCTAGAGCCCTCCAGGACCCTTCTAAAAGCCCCCAGACCCTTCTAGAGAATCCGAGGACCCTTCTAAAATTCCCCAGACCCTTCTAGAGCCCCCCCGGACCCTTCTAAAAGCCCCCAGACCCTTCTAGAGGCACCCAGGACCTTTCTAAAATCACCCAGACCCTTCTAGAGGCTCCCCGGACCCATATAAAAGCATCCCGACCCTTCTAGAGCCTCCCAGTACCCTTCTAAAAGCAACCAGACCCTTCTAGAGAACGCCAGGACCCTTCTAAAAGCCCCCAGACCCTTCTAGACCCTCCCCGGATCCTTCTAAAAGCCGCCAGACCCTTCTAGAGCCCCCTAGGATCCTTCAAAAAGCACCCAGACCTTTCTAGACCGTCCCCGGATAATTCTAAAAGCCTCCAGACCCTTCTAGAGCCCCCTAGGACCCATCTAAAAGCCCCCAGACCCTTCTAGAGGCCCCTAGGACCACTCTAAAAGCCCCCAGACCCTTCTAGAGCATCCCAGGACCCTTCTAAAAGCCCCCAGACCCATCTAGATCCTCCCAAGACCTTTCTAAAAGACCCCAGACCCTTCTAGAGCCTCCCAGGACCCTTCTAAAAGCCCCCAGACCATTCTAGAGCACCCCAGGACCCTTCTAAAAGCCCCCAGACCCTTCTAGAGCCCCCCAGGACCCTTCTAAAAGCCCCCAGACCCTTCTAGATGTACCCAGGACCCATCTTAAGGCCCCCAGACCATTTTAGAGCACGCCAAGACCCTTCTAAAAGCCCCCAGACCCTTCTAGAGCCCCCCAGGTCCCTTCTAAAAGGCCGCAGAAACTTCTAGACCCTCTCCGGATAATTCTAAAAGCCCCCAGACACTTCTAGAGATCCCCAGGACCATTCTAAAAGGCCCCAGACCCTTCTATAGCACCCCAGGACCCTTCTAAAAGACCCCAGACCATTCTAGAGCCCCCCAGGGCCCCTCTTAAGGCACCCCGTCCCTTCTAGAGCAGCCCAGGCCCCTTCTAAAAGTCCCCAGACCCTTCCAGATCAACCCAGGACCCTTCTAAAAGCCCCCAGACCCTTCTAGAGCCCCCCCGGACCCTTCTAAAAGCCCCTAGACCCTTCTAGAGCATCCCAGGACCCTTCTGAAAGCCCCCAGAACCTTCTAGAGCCCCACAGGACCCTTCTAAAAGGACCCAGACACTTCTACAGACCCCGAGGACCCTATAAAAGCCTACAGACCCTTCTAGAGCCCCACAGGACCCTTCTAAAAGCACCCAGACCATTCTAGAGCCCCCCAGGACCATTCTAAAAGCCCCCAGACCATTCTAGACCCTCCCCGGATCCTTCTAAAAGCCCCCAGACCCTTCTAGAGCACCCCAGGACCTTTCTAAAAGAACCCAGACCCTTCTAGAGCACCCAAGGACCCTTCTAAAAGCCCCCAGACTAATCTAGACCCTCCCCGGATTCTTCTAAAAGCCCCCAGACCCTTCTAGAGCATCCCAGGACCCTTCTAAAAGCCCCCAGACCCTTCTAGAGGCCCCCAGGACCATTCTAAAAAGCACCCAGACCCTTCTAGAGTCCCCCAGAACCCTTCTGAAAGCCCCCAGACCCTTCTACAGATCCCCAGGACCCTTCTAAAAGCACCCAGACCCTTCTAGAGCCCCCCCGGACCATTTAAAATTCTCCAGACCCTTATACAGCCCCCCAGGACCCTTCTAAAAGACACCAGACACTTTTAGAGGCCCCAGGGCCCCTCTTAAGCCGCCGCCCCGTACCTTCTAGAGCACACTAGGACCCTTCTAAAAGCCCCCAGACCCTTCTAGAGCACCCCAGGACCCTTCTAAAAGCCCCCATGACCCTTCTAGAGCTCCCCCCGGACCTCTTCTAAAAGCCCCTAGACCCTTCTAGAGGCCCCCACGACCCTTCTGAAAGCCCCCAGATCCTTCTAGAGGCCCCACAGGACCCTTCTAAAAGCACCCAGACCCTTCTACAGGGACAGTATAAAAGACCCCAGACCCTTCTAGAGACCCCCAGGACCCTTCTAAAAGCCCCCAGACCCTTCTAGAGCCCCCAGGACGCTTCTAAAAACTTCCAAACCCTTCTAGAGACCCCCAGGACCCTTCTAAAAGCCCCCAGACCCTTCAAGAGGCCCCAGGGCCCTTCTTAAGCCTCCCCGTCCCTTCTAGAGCACACCAGGACCCGTCTAAAAGCCTCTAGACCCTTCTAGAGCACTCCAGGACCTTTCCAAAAGCACCCAGACCCTTCTAGAGGCTCCCCGGACCCTTATAAAAGCACCCAGACCCTTCCAGAGCCTCCCAGGACCCTTCTAAAAGCCACCAGACCCTTCTAGAGACCCCCAGGACCCTTCTAAAAGCACCCAGACCCTTCTAGACCCTCCCCGGATCATTCTAAAAGACCCCAGACCCTTCTAGAGCCCCCCAGGACCCTTCTAAAAGCACCCAGACCCTTCTAGACCGTCCCTGGATCATTCTAAAAGCCCCCAGACCCTTCTAGAGCCCCCCAGGATCATACTAAAAGCCCCCTGACCCTTCTAGAGCCCCCCAGGACCCATCTAAAAGCACCCAGACCCTTCTAGAGACCCCCAGGACCCTTCTAAAAGCCCCCAGACCGTTCTAGACCCCCCCAGGACCCTTCTACAAGCACCCAGACCCTTCTAGAGCCCCCCAGGACCCTTCTAATAGCCCCCAGACCCGTCTAGGGGCCACCAGGACCCTTCTAAAAGTCCCCAGACCCTTCTAGAGCCCCCCCGGACCCTTGTAAAAGCAGCCAGACCCTTCTAGAGGCCCCCAGGACCCTTATAAAAGCACCCAGACCCTTTCAGAGCCTCACATTTCCCTTCTAAACGCCCCCAGACCCTTCTAGAGGCCCCCAGGACCCTTCTAAAAGCCTCTAGACCTTTCTAGAGCCCCTCAGAACCCTTCTAAAAGCCCCCAGACCCTTCTAGAGACTCCCAGGACCATTCTAAAAGCCCCCAGACCCTTCTAGAGACCCCAGGACCCTTCTAAAAGACCCCAGACCCTTCTAGAGCCGCCTAGGATCCTTCAAAAAGCATAAAGACCCTTCTAGACCATCCCCGGATCATTCTAATAGTCCCCAGACCCTTCTAGAGCCCCTCAGGACCCTTCTAAATGCCCCAAGACCCTTCTAGAGCACCCCAGGACCCATCTAAAAGCCCCCAGATCCTTCTAGAGCACCCCAGGACCCTTCTAAAAGCCCCCAGACACTTCTAGAGCCCCCCAGGACCATTCTAAAAGCTCCCAGACCCTTCTAGAAGCCCCCAGGACCCTTCTAAAAGCCCCCAGACCCTTCTAGAGCCCCCCAGGACCCTTCTACAAGCCCCCAGACCCTTCTAGAGCCACCCAGACCCTTCTAAAAGCACCCAGACCCTTCTAGAGGACCCCAGGACCCGTCTAAAAGCCTCTAGACCCTTCTAGAGCCCCCCAGGACCTTTCTAAAATCACCCAGACCCTTCTAGAGGCTCCCCGGCCCCTTATAAAAGCACCCCGACCCTTCTAGAGCCTCCCAGTACCCTTCTAAAAGCAACCAGACCCTTCTAGAGAACCCCAGGACCCTTCTAAAAGACCCCAGACCAATCTAGACCGTCCCCGGATCCTTCTAAAAGCCCCCAGACCCTTCTAGAGCCCCCTAGGATCCTTCAAAAAGCACCCAGACCTTTCTAGACCGTCCCCGGATCATTCTAAAAGCCCCCAGACCCTTCTAGAGCCCCCCAGGATCATTCTAAAAGCCCCCAGACCCTTCTAGAGCCCCCTAGGACCCATCTAAAAGCCCCCAGACCCTTCTAGAGCCCCCCAGGACCCTTCTAAAAGCCCCCAGACCCTTCTAGATGTACCCAGGACCCATCTTAAGGCCCCCAGACCATTTTAGAGCACGCCAAGACCCTTCTAAAAGCCCCCAGACCCTTCTAGAGCCCCCCAGGTCCCTTCTAAAAGGCCGCAGAAACTTCTAGACCCTCTCCGGATAATTCTAAAAGCCCCCAGACACTTCTAGAGATCCCCAGGACCATTCTAAAAGGCCCCAGACCCTTCTATAGCACCCCAGGACCCTTCTAAAAGACCCCAGACCATTCTAGAGCCCCCCAGGGCCCCTCTTAAGGCACCCCGTCCCTTCTAGAGCAGCCCAGGCCCCTTCTAAAAGTCCCCAGACCCTTCCAGATCAACCCAGGACCCTTCTAAAAGCCCCCAGACCCTTCTAGAGCCCCCCCGGACCCTTCTAAAAGCCCCTAGACCCTTCTAGAGCATCCCAGGACCCTTCTGAAAGCCCCCAGAACCTTCTAGAGCCCCACAGGACCCTTCTAAAAGGACCCAGACACTTCTACAGACCCCGAGGACCCTATAAAAGCCTACAGACCCTTCTAGAGCCCCACAGGACCCTTCTAAAAGCACCCAGACCATTCTAGAGCCCCCAGGACCATTCTAAAAGCCCCCAGACCATTCTAGACCCTCCCCGGATCCTTCTAAAAGCCCCCAGACCCTTCTAGAGCACCCCAGGACCTTTCTAAAAGAACCCAGACCCTTCTAGAGCACCCAAGGACCCTTCTAAAAGCCCCCAGACTAATCTAGACCCCTCCCCGGATTCTTCTAAAAGCCCCCAGACCCTTCTAGAGCATCCCAGGACCCTTCTAAAAGCCCCCAGACCCTTCTAGAGGCCCCCAGGACCATTCTAAAAGCACCCAGACCCTTCTAGAGTCCCCCAGAACCCTTCTGAAAGCCCCCAGACCCTTCTACAGATCCCCAGGACCCTTCTAAAAGCACCCAGACCCTTCTAGAGCCCCCCCGGACCCATTTAAAATTCTCCAGACCCTTATACAGCCCCCCAGGACCCTTCTAAAAGACACCAGACACTTTTAGAGGCCCCAGGGCCCCTCTTAAGCCCCCCCGTACCTTCTAGAGCACACTAGGACCCTTCTAAAAGCCCCCAGACCCTTCTAGAGCACCCCAGGACCCTTCTAAAAGCCCCCAGACCCTTCTAGAGCTCCCCCGGACCCTTCTAAAAGCCCCTAGACCCTTCTAGAGGCCCCCACGACCCTTCTGAAAGCCCCCAGATCCTTCTAGAGCCCCACAGGACCCTTCTAAAAGCACCCAGACCCTTCTACAGACCCCCAGGACAGTATAAAAGACCCCAGACCCTTCTAGAGACCCCCAGGACCCTTCTAAAAGCCCCCAGACCCTTCTAGAGCCCCCAGGACGCTTCTAAAAACTTCCAAACCCTTCTAGAGACCCCCAGGACCCTTCTAAAAGCCCCCAGACCCTTCAAGAGGCCCCAGGGCCCTTCTTAAGCCTCCCCGTCCCTTCTAGAGCACACCAGGACCCGTCTAAAAGCCTCTAGACCCTTCTAGAGCACTCCAGGACCTTTCCAAAAGCACCCAGACCCTTCTAGAGGCTCCCCGGACCCTTATAAAAGCACCCAGACCCTTCCAGAGCCTCCCAGGACCCTTCTAAAAGCCACCAGACCCTTCTAGAGACCCCCAGGACCCTTCTAAAAGCACCCAGACCCTTCTAGACCCTCCCCGGATCATTCTAAAAGACCCCAGACCCTTCTAGAGCCCCCCAGGACCCTTCTAAAAGCACCCAGACCCTTCTAGACCGTCCCTGGATCATTCTAAAAGCCCCCAGACCCTTCTAGAGCCCCCCAGGATCATACTAAAAGCCCCCTGACCCTTCTAGAGCCCCCCAGGACCCATCTAAAAGCACCCAGACCCTTCTAGAGACCCCCAGGACCCTTCTAAAAGCCCCCAGACCGTTCTAGACCCCCCCAGGACCCTTCTACAAGCACCCAGACCCTTCTAGAGCCCCCCAGGACCCTTCTAATAGCCCCCAGACCCGTCTAGGGGCCACCAGGACCCTTCTAAAAGTCCCCAGACCCTTCTAGAGCCCCCCCGGACCCTTGTAAAAGCAGCCAGACCCTTCTAGAGGCCCCCAGGACCCTTATAAAAGCACCCAGACCCTTTCAGAGCCTCACATTTCCCTTCTAAACGCCCCCAGACCCTTCTAGAGGCCCCCAGGACCCTTCTAAAAGCCTCTAGACCTTTCTAGAGCCCCTCAGAACCCTTCTAAAAGCCCCCAGACCCTTCTAGAGACTCCCAGGACCATTCTAAAAGCCCCCAGACCCTTCTAGAGACCCCAGGACCCTTCTAAAAGACCCCAGACCCTTCTAGAGCCGCCTAGGATCCTTCAAAAAGCATAAAGACCCTTCTAGACCATCCCCGGATCATTCTAATAGTCCCCAGACCCTTCTAGAGCCCCTCAGGACCCTTCTAAATGCCCCAAGACCCTTCTAGAGCACCCCAGGACCCATCTAAAAGCCCCCAGATCCTTCTAGAGCACCCCAGGACCCTTCTAAAAGCCCCCAGACACTTCTAGAGCCCCCCAGGACCATTCTAAAAGCTCCCAGACCCTTCTAGAAGCCCCCAGGACCCTTCTAAAAGCCCCCAGACCCTTCTAGAGCCCCCCAGGACCCTTCTACAAGCCCCCAGACCCTTCTAGAGCCACCCAGACCCTTCTAAAAGCACCCAGACCCTTCTAGAGGACCCCAGGACCCGTCTAAAAGCCTCTAGACCCTTCTAGAGCCCCCCAGGACCTTTCTAAAATCACCCAGACCCTTCTAGAGGCTCCCCGGCCCCTTATAAAAGCACCCCGACCCTTCTAGAGCCTCCCAGTACCCTTCTAAAAGCAACCAGACCCTTCTAGAGAACCCCAGGACCCTTCTAAAAGACCCCAGACCAATCTAGACCGTCCCCGGATCCTTCTAAAAGCCCCCAGACCCTTCTAGAGCCCCCTAGGATCCTTCAAAAAGCACCCAGACCTTTCTAGACCGTCCCCGGATCATTCTAAAAGCCCCCAGACCCTTCTAGAGCCCCCCAGGATCATTCTAAAAGCCCCCAGACCCTTCTAGAGCCCCCTAGGACCCATCTAAAAGCCCCCAGACCCTTCTAGAGGCCCCTAGGACCCTTCTAAAAGCCCCCAGACCCTTCTAGACCCTCCCCGGATCCTTCGAAAAGCCCCCAGACCCTTCTAGAGCCCCCCAGGATCATTCTAAAAGCCCCCAGACCCTTCTAGAGCCCCCCAGTACCCTTCTAAAAGTCCCTAGACCCTTCTAGAGTCCCCCAGGACCCTTCTAAATGCCCCCAGACCATTCAAGAGGCACCAAGGACCCCTCTTAAGGAACCCAGTCCCTTCTAGAGCACCCCAGAACCCTTCTAAAAGTCCCCAGACCCTTCTAGAGCCCCCCCGGACCCTTCTAAAAGACCCCAGACCCTTCTAGATGACCCCAGGACCCATCTGAAAGCTAGCAGAACATTCTAGAGTCACCCAGGACCTTTCTAAAGGCACCCAGACCCTTCTAGAGCCCCCCAGGACCCTTCTAAAAGCGCCCAGACCCTTCTAGAGACCCCTAGGACCCTTCTGAAAGCCCCCAGAACCTTCTAGACCCATCCAGGACCCTTCTAAAAGCACCCAGACCCTTCTAGAGCATCCGAGGACCCTTCTAAAATTCCCCAGACCCTTCTAGAGCACCCCAGGACACTTCTAAAAGCACCCAGACCCTTCTAGAGCCCCCCCGAACCCTTCTAAAAGCACCCAGACCCTTCTAGAGCCACCCAGGACCCTTCTAAAAGCACGCAGAACCTTCTAGAGCCCCCCAAGACACTTCTACAAGCCCCAAGACCCTTCTAGAGCATCCCAGGACCCTTCTAAAAGCACCGAGACCCATCTAGAGCCTCCCAGGACCCTTCTATAAGCCCCCAGACCCTTCTAGAGACTCCCAGGACCCTTCGAAAAGCCCCCAGACCCTTCTAGAGCCTCCCAGGACCCTTCTAAAAGCCCCCAGACCATTCTAGAGCACCCCAGGACCCTTCTAAAAGCCCCCAGACCCTTCTAGAGCCACCCAGGACCCTTCTAAAAGCCCCCAGACCCTTCTAGAGGACCCCAGGACCCTTCTGAAAGCCAGCAGAACATTCTAGAGTCACCCAGGACCCTTCTAAAGGCACCCAGACCCTTCTAGAGCCCGCCAGGACCCTTCTAAAAGGCCCCAGACCCTTCTAGAGACCCCCAGGACCCTTCTGAAAGCACCCAGAACCTTCTAGAGCCCTCCAGGACCCTTCTAAAAGCCCCCAGACCCTTCTAGAGAATCCGAGGACCCTTCTAAAATTCCCCAGACCCTTCTAGAGCCCCCCCGGACCCTTCTAAAAGCCCCCAGACCCTTCTAGAGCCCCCCAGGACCTTTCTAAAAGCACCCAGACCCTTCTAGAGGCTCCCCGGACCCTTATAAAAGCATCCCGACCCTTCTAGAGCCTCCCAGTACCCTTCTAAAAGCAACCAGACCCTTCTAGAGAACCCCAGGACCCTTCTAAAAGCCCCCAGACCCTTCTAGACCCTCCCCGGATCCTTCTAAAAGCCGCCAGACCCTTCTAGAGCCCCCTAGGATCCTTCAAAAAGCACCCAGACCTTTCTAGACCGTCCCCGGATAATTCTAAAAGCCCCCAGACCCTTCTAGAGCCCCCTAGGACCCATCTAAAAGCCCCCAGACCCTTCTAGAGGCCCCTAGGACCATTCTAAAAGCCCCCAAACCCTTCTAGAGCATCCCAGGATCTTTCTAAAAGCCCCCAGACCCATCTAGATCCTCCCAGGACCTTTCTAAAAGACCCCAGACCCTTCTAGAGCCTCCCAGGACCCTTCTAAAAGCCCCCAGACCATTCTAGAGCCCCCCAGGACCCTTCTAAAAGCCCCCAGACCCTTCTAGAGCCCCCCAGGACCCTTCTAAAAGCCCCCAGACCCTTCTAGAGTAACCCAGGACCCTTCTGAAAGCCAGCAGAACATTCTAGAGTCACCCAGGACCCTTCTAAATGCACCCAGACCCTTCTAGAGCCCCCCAGGACCCTTCTAAAAGCTCCCAGACCCTTCTAGAGACCCCCAGGACCCTTCTGAAAGCCCCCAGAACCATCTAGAGCCCTCCAGGACCCTTCTAAAAGCCCCCAGACCCTTCTAGAGAATCCGAGGACCCTTCTAAAATTCCCCAGACCCTTCTAGAGCCCCCCCGGACCCTTCTAAAAGCCCCCAGACCCTTCTAGAGCCACCCAGGACCCTTCTAAAAGTCCCCAGATTCTTCTAGATCCCCCCCGGACCCTTGTAAAAGCCCCCAGACCCTTCTAGAGGCCCCCAGGACCCTTATAAAAGCACCCAGACCTTTCCAGAGCCTCCCAGGACCCTTCTACAAGCCCCCAGACCCTTCTAGAGCCCCCCAGGACCCTTCTAATAGCCCCCAGACACGTCTAGATGCCACCAGGACCCTTCAAAAAGTCCCCAGATTCTTCTAGAGCCCCCCCGGACCCTTATAAAAGCCCCCAGACCCTTCTAGAGGCCCCCAGGACCCTTATAAAAGCCCCCAGACCCTTCCAGAGCCTCACAGGTCCCTTCTAAACGCCCCCAGACCCTTCTAGAGCCTCCCCTGACCATTCTAAAAGCCCCCAGACCCTTCTAGAGCCCCCCAGGACCCTTCTAAAAGACCCCAGACCCTTCTAGAGCCGCCTAGGATCTTTCAAAAAGCATAAAGACCCTTCTAGACCGTCCCCGGATCATTCTAAAAGCCAACAGACCCTTCTAGAGCCCATCAGGACCATTCAAAATGCCCCCAGACCCTTCTAGAGAACCCCAGGACCCATCTAAAAGCCCCCAGATCCTTCTAGAGGCCTCCAGGACCCTTCTAAAAGCCCCCAGACCCTTCTAGAGCCCCCCCGGACCATTCTAAAAGACCCCAGACCCTTCTAGAGCCCCCCAGGACCCTACTAAAAGCTCCCAGACCCTTCTAGAGCCCCCCAGGACCCTTCTAAAAGCCCCCAGACCCTTCTAGACCCTCCCAGGACCTTTCTAAAAGCCCCCAGACCTTTCTAGAGGACCCAGGACCCTTCTAAATGACCCCAGAACATTCTAGAGCCACCCAGGACCCTTCTAAAAGCCCCCAGACCCTTCTAGAGCACCCCGGGACCCTTCTAAAAGCCCCCAGACCCTTCTTGAGCCATTCAGGACACTTCTAAAAGTCCCCAGACCCTTCTAGCATCACCCAGGACCTTTCTACAAGCCCCCAGACCATTCTAGAGCCCCCCAGGACCCTTCTAAAAGCTCCCAGACCCTTCTAGATGACCCCAGGACCCTTCTAAAAGTCCCCAGACCCTTCTAGAGACCCCCGGACCCTTCTACAAGCCCCCAGACCCTTCTAGATCCAACCAGGACCCTTCAAAAGCACCCAGACCCTTCTAGAGGACCCCAGGACCCGTCTAAAAGCCTCTAGACCCTTCTAGAGCCCCCCAGGACCTTTCTAAAAGCACCCAGACCCTTCTAGAGGCCCCCAGGACCCTTATAAAAGCACCCAGACCTTTCCAGAGCCTCCCAGGACCCTTCTACAAGCCCCCAGACCCTTCTAGAGCCCCCCAGGACCCTTCTAATAGCCCCCAGACACGTCTAGATGCCACCAGGACCCTTCTAAAAGTCCCCAGATTCTTCTAGAGCCCCCCCGGACCCTTATAAAAGCCCCCAGACCCTTCTAGAGGCCCCCAGGACCCTTATAAAAGCCCCCAGACCCTTCCAGAGCCTCACAGGTCCCTTCTAAACGCCCCCAGACCCTTCTAGAGCCTCCCCTGACCATTCTAAAAGCCCCCAGACCCTTCTAGAGCCCCCCAGGACCCTTCTAAAAGACCCCAGACCCTTCTAGAGCCGCCTAGGATCTTTCAAAAAGCATAAAGACCCTTCTAGACCGTCCCCGGATCATTCTAAAAGCCCCCAGACCCTTCTAGAGCCCATCAGGACCATTCAAAATGCCCCCAGACCCTTCTAGAGAACCCCAGGACCCATCTAAAAGCCCCCAGATCCTTCTAGAGGCCTCCAGGACCCTTCTAAAAGCCCCCAGACCCTTCTAGAGCCCCCCCGGACCATTCTAAAAGACCCCAGACCCTTCTAGAGCCCCCCAGGACTCTACTAAAAGCTCCCAGACCCTTCTAGAGCCCCCCAGGACCCTTCTAAAAGCCCCCAGACCCTTCTAGACCCTCCCAGGACCTTTCTAAAAGCCCCCAGACCTTTCTAGAGGACCCAGGACCCTTCTAAATGACCCCAGAACATTCTAGAGCCACCCAGGACCCTTCTAAAAGCCCCCAGACCCTTCTAGAGCACCCCGGGACCCTTCTAAAAGCCCCCAGGCCCTTCTTGAGCCATTCAGGACACTTCTAAAAGTCCCCAGACCCTTCTAGCATCACCCAGGGCCCTTCTACAAGCCCCCAGACCATTCTAGAGCCCCCCAGGACCCTTCTAAAAGCTCCCAGACCCTTCTAGATGACCCCAGGACCCTTCTAAAAGTCCCCAGACCCTTCTAGAGACCCCCGGACCCTTCTACAAGCCCCCAGACCCTTCTAGATCCAACCAGGACCCTTCAAAAGCACCCAGACCCTTCTAGAGGACCCCAGGACCCGTCTAAAAGCCTCTAGACCCTTCTAGAGCCCCCCAGGACCTTTCTAAAAGCACCCAGACCCTTCTAGAGGCTCCCGGTACCCTTCTAAAAGCAACCAGAACCGTCTAGAGAACCCCAGGACTTTTCTAAAAGCCCCCAGACCCTTCTAGAGCTCCCCAGGATCATTCCAAAAGCCCCCAGACCCTTCTAGAGCCCCCTAGGACCCATCTAAAAGCCCCCAGACCCGTCTAGATGCCCCTAGGACACTTCTAAAAGCCCACAGACCCTTCTAGACCCTCCCCGGATCCTTCGAAAAGACCCCAGACCCTTCTAGAGCCCCCCAGGATCATTCTAAAAGCCCCCAGACCCTTCTAGAGCAACCCCAGGACCCTTCTAAATGCCCCCAGACCCTTCAAGACGCACCCAGGGCCCCTCTTAATGAACCCCGTCCCTTCTAGAGCACCCCAGGACCCTTCTAAAAGTCCCCAGGCCCTTCTAGAGTACCCCAGGACCCTT